>UELU01140818.1:3370-22607 GCA_900490025.1 Megastigmus dorsalis | reverse complement strand
ATAGCTCGCCTATCTGATGCGGCGTGGCTGGTGTCGACGTGGGCGGAGCGCTCGTCTCTTCGACTCAATACTGGCAAGACCAAAGCTATAATGTTTGGTTCGAGAAAATATGTTAATGATTTAAGGGAAAAGGGATTGCCATGTGTTGACTTGGGGGGAGGGGAGCTTGTGCCTTTTTCCGACGCAGTCGTGAGTCTCGGTGTTACATTAGATAGTAAATTAACGTGGAAACTGCAGGTTGATCGTTTAACTAAAAAAGTAAATAAAGCCCTTTACAGCCTGCGGTTTATAAGGGCATGTACCACCGAGACTTTACGCAGAAGATTGGTTGAAGCCTTAGTCGTACCACATCTGGACTATTGTGCTGTAGTGTTGCTTGATGCGTCCGACGAGCAAAGAATACGGTTACAGAGACTGAGTAATATATGTGTGAGATACGTCTGTGGTGTTAGGAGGGACGAGGACGTCGCCCCCTATAGAAAGCAACTGGGCTGGTTGCGTATTGATACTCGAAGGAATTATTTTGCTGCAATTATTATGTATAAAATCCTTCGATTACATGAACCTCAGTATTTGGCAGCTTTTTGGAGCAGGTATCAGCCCAGGAACATTAGCGGGGGCGCTGCACAAGAAATTTCAATACCAAAGGAAGAGACAGGAATTTGATCTTTCCAAGTTCAATGTGCGCGTCTTTGGAACTCTCTCCGAACTCTCTGTGCAACTTACCATCTTTGCGCAGATTTAAGACGGCGATCTTTCAACATCTGCTCAATCTTGATTCTTAGCCGCCGCGGGCCTCACCTGCGATTCGTTATGCGTTTGACATTAGTGACTTACACTACACGCTGGGGTCCGAGCTGTAAATTTTCTGTATATTAATTTATTATGTTCTGTCCCATATACTTATTTTTAGAAAGTGTGAGTGTATTTATTGGCATGAGTGAGTGTGTGGTAGGATGAGTGCATGTGTGATTGTGTTATAAAGTTTCTTATATTCTTTTTTTTTTTTTGAACCAAGACTGATAGATATCGATCGTTTCTTTATATTAAATTTGATTATTTGTATTTTAATTAAGACGCTTTGTGATATTACTTTTATGTTGTAATTTTTCGACGACTGAAACAATGTAAGACTTACTCAGCTGTGATATCATAGACTGAAAATGTGTGACTGCGAGAAACCGAAAATAAGGAAATGTATAATCTAAAGAAAAACAAAAATCAATATGTATTAACAAGTACATTTTGTAAACTATTTACAAATAAACTTATATATCTATCTATCTATCTATCCCTGTCACATTATAATTCCTTTCTGCCGGAGACAGGGTACGGCTTGCAAATTCGAGCACTCGCTCTTCTCCATCTATTATCTGAAGTACTGCTCCTAACCCAGTATCGCTAGCATCCGTTTGCACAGCAAACTGTACATGAAAGCGTGGGCGCTGCAGCACGGGTGCAGTTGCGATTAGAGCTTTGATTTGATCAAAAGCTGCTTGTTGCTCTTCGAGCTACTCATATTTCCTAGCTTTCTTAGTCAGCTGCGTGAGTGGCTCAGCGATCGTGGCAAAATCTCTTCGAAATTTTCTATACCACGACGCCATGCCCAAGAAACTTCTCAGCTGTTTTAAGTTTCTTGGCGCCGGATATTTCATAATCGGTTCGATCTTTTCTGGATCGGGCCGAAATCCGTCTCGATTTACTATCACACCGAGATATTTTGCCTCTTCTTGACAAAATACATTCTTTTCTCGGTTGATAGTAAGACTTGCCTTATCTATTCGCTGGAGCACTTGCTCAAGCCGCGCTAGATGCTCTTCGAATGACTCAGTCGCGACAATGATGCCATCCAAATAACTAAAACCATACGGCTCAAGCTCTGGTCCAATTACTCGGTCAATGAGTCTTTGAAAGGACGCTCCTGCTTGACTTAGTCCGAAAGGCATTCTTTTATACTGAAATAGGCCCATCCCAGCATCCCAGGCACCGTAAATGCGGTGATGGGCCTTGATTCTGGCTTCAAAGGAATCTGGTGGTATGCGCTGCTCAAGTCAAGCGTAGATATGTATCTAGCTGACTGAAGCTTGCGCAGTATGTGATCCATAAACGGCAATGGATAAGCATCTGGCTTAGAAACTGCATTGACTTTTCTAAAGTCTATGCACATTCTATACTTGCCGTTACTCTTTTTCACCATCACAATTGGACTGGCCCAACTGCTCTCTGATGGCTCAATTATTCCGGCCTCGAGCATCTCCTTGACCTGGTGGTGTATTTCCTCTTCGATCTTTTTAGATACAGGATAATGCTTTTGCTTAATTGGCCGAGTAGAGCCTACATTTATTTCATGCTCCACCCACTTAGTACACCTAAGTATACTCTCTGGAGCTCTAATAGCTCGATCAAGCAACCGCTCAAGCTGCTCTCTCTCAGTTGACTTCACGTCCTATGGCGAGTCCTATGGCGGAAACAGCTGTGACTTGCCTCTCGCTAAGCCCAGCCATTTCGAGATCAACATGCTTGTTTTCATCCTTGAAAAACAGCTGATTCTTGCAAGGATTTAAGATGGCCTTAAATAATCTTGTAAAGTTGACTCCGACATAACAGTCAGAGTCCAACTCGGGCATGATAGCCACCGTTACATCTTTTTTGATCCCTGCAATCTCGAAAGGTAAGGCCATTTGCCATTCTCGACCCTCTGCCATAACTAGGCCGAAGCTCTTTGCCACATGCACTAGCGATCTGTAATCCTACAGATCCCATCACTGTGCGTGCGGCTCCTGGATCAAATAATGCTCAAATCCTGTAGCCACCAATGTGCACTTGGAGCCACCAACGGTTTTCGCTTTCATCAGGATTCGCGCAACCTTCTATTGACCCCTCTGGTTGCGCAGAGGTCATCATACCTTCCGAGCAACTCTTATCAGCCTCTTTGCCCGATCCGGAGGTCTTAGGTGGGGTTATAGGAGCCGCATTGACCTCTACTGCGCACTCCTTTTCTCGTTTTCCGTCTTGTTATTCGGGCAATATCGCGCCGAATGCCCCGGCTGATCACAAATAGAGCACTTAAATGGCTTGTTCACTCTCCTGGGGCTAGAAGGACGAGAATCGCCACTATGCTCTGCTCTAGAGCCTTTCTCCTTGGGAGAGCTCTGTCTGCTTTTGGGCTTATAATACCCCTGCCTTTTCTTGGACTCTCACGGAGACTTACTCCGCGAGCGATCCTTCATTTCTGCTCTTATAGCCTGCGCTTCTTTTAGGATTTGAGCCAAGTCCAGCATACCTCGCGGCGCTTGGCTCACTGCGGCTACTTTTGTCTCTGCTACTGCAGAGACGCTTGACTTCGCCTTCTGAGGCTTGGCTGTCCTCTTGTATGCCGCCTCCGGCATTACTGTGTGCTGTGGAGACGGCGGAGGTATAAAAGCCTCTCCTGCCGCAGATATGAGCTCCGCTTCTCTAGCCAGCTCCAACAGGGACTCTACGTCACGCGCCTCTGCGCGACGTACCATGCACTGGAGCTTTGGTAGCATGTTCCGGTGCATAATATCTAACTGTGCCTCCAGCCTCGGCACAGGAACTTGCTTTAATATGATGGCCTGCAAGCACGTGATACCAGACGCTGCTGAAAGCCTTTGTTTGCTCCGTACCATCTTTCATCAGCTGCACAGAACTCAGTCCATTTGTCACGACCACTTCTGCACCAAATGGCCACAACGCCAGTCAATAATTCTGACAGAGAGGATAGTAACTCCTCTTCTGTCAGATCGGCCAATATTCGACTCTTGTCAAGAATATGTCGATACTCTGGTGTTCCTCACCAGAGAATCGAACTTGCCATTTTCTGACAATCTGGCCTACGTCTCTGTTCGATGATTTTAAATGAGAGTTATTCTCATGCATCGATCTGGTATTGGATCTGAGCACGTCACCTATACTCAGATCCATCATTTCTGTGCTCATATTCTCTGGTCTGTGGCTACCTGAGAGATTTCCCCTTCCCCAGGCTACGCCTACTCCCTGAGCACCTGAAACTTCAGGAGCCATTCTCCAGGTGGCTGCTATTTTCAGGATACTGTGTATAAGTCTCCTGAAAATTTACATGTGCCCTCCTCTAGGCTATAGTATTGGCCTACATCTCTTGACACAGGCTAAAACCTGACGTTATTGGCCCTCTCGCACTTCTGCTTTCTAGTAGGTTCGAAATCGGCTGCTGAGTACTCACCCAACAGCCACTTCTGCAGACAACCCTTTTTGGCGAATTGTAAGCCCTCGCGGCTTAGCTGCAACGCAGATAGAGCTTCCTCCAGCTGTTCGCGCTCCATGCTGTAACACCAGCCTTCTAGCGCTCTCTGCGTCGTGTCAGCCATTCTACTAGAATTTACACGGAAATTCGTGTTCAATACCTCAAAATCGATATTCGAATCTCTCTCTGGAGCTCGAACTTTATTAAGTGCACTAGCTGGTTATCACTAGTGCACCTTTCCAGACTTACTCGTGCAACTATTCGACTCAATCCGCGTTCGAATCTTGAACGCTTGAGTTCGAATCCTCTTCTGCTCGAGTCTAATGGCTTTCTGTGCACTAGCTGTCCTTGCTAGTGCACTCCTATTGGCTTCTTTGATAAGCAGGCCACCCCTAGCCTGTGCTTTCGCTAAATACTAGTCTTCGGGTTCGAACCTCGCTATGCACAAGTTCGAACTCTACTTTTGTTCGAACTTCTCTTGTCGCGCACGTTCGAACCCCGCTCTATAAAACCTCTCGAAACTTGTTCTCGCAGGTTCGAATCTCGCCAGTGGTGCGCTGAGATCGATTCCGTGTGCTTTTGGCAGAATATCGCTAATCTAGCGAATTTTTGCTTAACAAAATATTATTAGAATTAATTCATAAAGTCAATCGATTAAACCACAAAAAAAATCTCCCAAAAGCACTCTGCCGCTATTCTAAATAAATAACTTTGTCGCTTCAATTTTTCCTGAAAACGCAAAAAAAAAAACAAAAATGCAACAAGTCTATAAAAATAAATATCACAAAAATATAAAAAATTTCGTGATGTGCCTCACTCGTCTGGTGTAATACCAAAAAAAAAATTTTTGTTCTAGAAAAAAAAACAGTCAAAAATAACAAAAACTTTGTAACTGTTTTACCGATAGTTCCTCCTTATACTTTATCGATCTCGATATAAGGTGGATTATTATTAAATAATCCATCTAATACTCTAACTGCACGAATCACCCTGATGAATGAAGCACCCCGCCCATAAATATTTAAACAATAATTTCAGCAAATTAATAATTTATTTATTGCAAATATTCAACGCTAGCACACCACTAACACTGCTGTACACAGCACATACCACTGTGCACAGCCTTCAGCCGTGAGTATAAGCATCAATAATGTAAATTGAAAATCAAATAAAATTTTGGCTGTTACGCCTCTGCGCCTATACTCGCGCTGATTCTGCGCCGCTGACACACTCGCTTTTCCACCGCTCGCGCCTTCTTCTCTTGGAGCGCGCCCCTCTCGGCTCTCTCTTGGCTGTATAGCTACCGGCTGACTTGCCTGCGCAGCTAATTGGGCTCGCAGAGCCGTCCTTGGCTTAGTGGGTAAGGCGCTTGCCTGCTAATACAAAGCGACTCAAGTGGTCGTGAGTTCGATTCCCGTCTGGAGCTCGAAAATTTTTTCGGGCTTTTTTCGGACGGAAAAAGAACCTCGACTACGGTATTTGGAAAAAAAAAGTCCCGCTGGGCAAAATTATTGAACAATAACAAGTCCCACTGGGCAAAAATTGAATAAAAAAGTCCCACTGGGCAAATACCAGGTAATGGCCTAAGCTCACCAGCAAAAGGCCAATAAAAACTATTAAAAAAAAAAAAAAATTGGGCTCGCGCTCTCTCTCACTCTTACGCCGCGCGCAGTGTATCCGCTGTAGCGAGTGTCTCGGCTCTCGTGCGTTGCTGGCAACGCAGGCGCTCGCTGGCTACATTGCACTGTCGCCGGCGTATTACCTCTACCTCGCACTCACGTAAGCGCTTACACGTGTATACTCTTAAGCGCTCACGTGTACGTCTATAGCTCCGGTGCATGTAAACAAAGTTGCACTGACGTTGAGCGCCTTTGAATCGCGTGCCTTCCCGATTTAACGCGCCTATATTTTAACGCGTATAGTGCTTGAAATATTATTCCAAATAATATTTCAAATCTGCTGCCGAACTCAACTTTTTCGGCAGCTGAAATCCGTATCTTTGCTGATACACGATTTCTCCACCAATACACGCGCGAACTAAATCCTTAATATTTTCCGCGCCTAAATCCCGAAACCGAAGACGTTAAGGGCGCCAGTTGTAACGGGGCTGTTTTTCTTTCAGTGTGCAGTAACCCTGTACTGCACACTCCTATCTGCTGCACGTTGCAGTGGGAAAAACCCTTTGATTTATCCTACTGATCAGGATATAACAGCTTCCGTTGACTAATGCGAGACTCTCTTGCTGAGTCTCGCTTTCCGATGCTCGGTCAAAATACTCGTGAGCTTCATGCAATGCTCACGAGGCCAGCTTGCTCAGATAAATGCACAGTAGATCCGCGATCCCTCGTAAAGAATAACAGCGTGAATCTCATAAACAATTAAACTATATTCTATGATAAAATCAATTACAGATGTAATCCGTCGCTTCCTACACAAAGTACACAGTACGTACTTACTCGTGCTGTGCTGCACCTTCTCTCTCTCTCTCTCTCTCTCTCTCTCTCTCTCTCTCTCTCTGCGATGTGAATCAGCTGGTTATTGCAATGAAAGACGAGGGTTGTGGTGGTCACTCTCACACACACACATACACACAATAATGCACCAGTCCCGGTTTCTCTCTCTCGTTTGCGCGTGAGGTAGCTTTCGCGGCAGAAATCGATCTAAGCTACTATAGCTCCCTTCTCTCGCGCGCTAATTACCGCTCTCTCTCTCTCTCTTATTCGCAAGGTACCTTTTCTCTCTCTCTCTCTCTCTCTCTCTCTCTCTCTCTCACTTACCTACGCTCTCTCTCTCGCTCATCATCCTCGTTGCTTGAGCGCCGTCGTATCGAGCATATTATCGAATTAACGTTTAAATACTAAATTCAATAGGGAATTCGTTACAACGCAAATAAAAAACCATACTTAATTTCCTCATCCAGAAACACTTGCGCTTCTCTGGCTAAAGCACCTTTAGCAGTTTTTCCAAAACTCCTTCCTTCGAATCATTAGATGCTGCTTTGTAAGCTTTCTGGACGATTATAGGAAACTTTTTGACATTATAAAGGGTTTCTTACTATCTATAAGCCTAGGAAGACTTAGCAGTCTATCCTATCGATTCCGCTTGTCTCCCCTAGGGAGAAAAACATTATTTGTTACGGTCATCCAGAGTTATTAGATTTTTGAATCTAGACTCCAAAGGACCCTACCGTCGATTTATTTCGACAAGTTGCGCATCAGCGCGACGTAACAGTGAGTAAATTATATAATCACGCTCTATGCTCAGGCTAAAACACGTCCGCTCAGTTCACGTTCAGAGATCTTCAAAACGTTAATAGGTTAGAGTTATAATTTCTATGATAAAGCTATATTTTAGAATAATTATAAAAAATTTAGGGGTATGATAACCACGGATGCATGGGTTTGGAGGTTGCCCTGTTGAATAAATCCACCTGCAATTCCAGGTGGATTTGATTGGAATTCGAGACTGGAATTCCAAGTAAATCCACATGGATACACATGACCTAGATTTTTGTAACTAATTACTAAAAATTAAAGTTCACTGTAGATTTAGATGAAAGCTTAATTCCCCAGTTAGACTGTTATCATCCGCATGATAACACTACGTATGGGCATCAAATTTACGTGAAATTCTATTTTAGTAATTAGTTGCAAAAATTCGCAACCTGGATATCCACCTGGATTCAATTGGAGTTCCAGCCTTAAATGCCAGTCGAATCCTCCTGGGATCCAGTGGAGTTCTCCTGAAATCTACCTAGCATTACATCTGGAATTCCAGCTAAATTTTTCTGGGTTTTGTTGGATTTTATGATTGGATATCCAGGTGAATCAAGGTTGATATCCAAGTCCTAGATTTCATCTAATTACGAAGAACGGAGGTGAGCGTAGTACTCATAAAACTGGGTATTTGAGCTTTAATATTAAAACTTTTAACTTTTCCTAATTAAGTAAAAATATTAAAAATTCTAATATTCAATTTTTTGTAATTTAAAAATATCTAAAACCTTGAAATATCCACCTAGATCCGCACTGGATACCAGCCCCAAAATCCAGAAAGATCCAGCGGAATCCAGCTTAAGTTTTTCAATAGGGTTACGCACTAAAGAAAATCTTTTTTAATTCGATATAATTTCATGAAATGTTTTCTTAAATATCTTTGTAGACAAGTTGTCTACAAGTAATTTATATGCAGAGGTAGAAACATGAAAAAAAAAACAATATAAATTGTAAGTTTTAATCTGTTTTATTATAGATTTATTAACATACGATATAACTCCTTCGTATAACAACAATATAATGATACTATTCTTGTGTTTGTATAGGTCGAAGGTAAAGAAGAAAAAAGTTATTCAACTCGACAGAACTGGGTACCTGAAATCATAAAAATAAATTAAATTACTTCATTTTTACTGGCTTTAATTTAGTTATTATTAATTATTATCAGAGGTAAATTGTAATGGCAATCTAAATGAAATTGTCCGATATTAAATTTGGTTTCTACAGTCTTTGAGCTACAGTTAGAAGATTGCAGTGGTAATTGATTAAATTTCTTAAAAACTTAAGGCCTTTTAAATAAAGGCAATTTTATTATATTCAAACTGACAATCCCGTATCAAAAAAACTTGGTAATTAACGGACACCCTAGTCCATGATGCTTATACGTGTAGCTATTGTCTTAGCTTATTTTGCTTTGAAAAACATGTTTAAATTATGTGATAATCGAAGGTGAAATTTTTGAGAAAATCGATTTTGAAAATAACGACTTTTTTCTGTTTTTTCTGTGAGCCGGTTTCCAGCAAAGCTCACATTAGCTATTATATCAATTGTGCACACACGTTTAAATATAATACTAGTAACCAGTAGGGTTTATGCCAGTTAGACGATGTGGTCTGTCGTTAGCACACAGCTGATTGCGTCACTAACTAGAACGGTCTGATTTCATGTGTCGTGCGCACATAGCTCATGCATGAAAATTTTAGTTTATTCACATCCTGCGAGATACGATACTTATTGTCCTCGAAGCCGAGTCTAGCTATCCTTACTACGTGCGCACACATTTTAAGGCTATTTTTACTCAGGCATGGAATCATTTTTATTCCATATCGTGAGCACACGTTATATAGTAAATTAAGTTCTTCGTCATATACCGTTGCATTGTGAATTAGCGTGCGTAAAAATAAATCATATTACTAGCTTCAACATTTTTACTTTTCTTTCTGTCTCTTTATCTGTTTCAGGATACATCGAACCACATTCACGTTTAAATAACTTTATTTCATTTCTTTTCATTGAATAAATATTAAATTGTTAAACTTAACTCATTGAGTCTACCCGGTTAATTTCCTGCATTACCGCAAAACCATCCCGACCTCTATCTCCAACCCTGGCTCCTTGAGCATTCTCGATAGAGACCACCACACTTCACAGACAACTCGTTACATGGCGCCCAAATAGGCTTGAAAAAAAAAAAACTCAATGACCTAAGTTCCTAAGTTAATGTTGTATTCGGCAAGCGTGCGAAATGTCGGTATCATGGATTTATAGATTAAAAAAAAATAGAGCTAGAAATCGAATTAAAAAGGCATAAAGTTGACTCAGTAGGAATAGTTTCAGTTTTGCGACAAAGGTTAGTAGATTTCGTAAGGGGAAATCCGGAAAAATTCAGTATTAAGCCCGAAGAAAAAGAAGATTATAACGAAGAATCAGATAGAACTAGAGATTTAGAAGAAGATAAGAAGTATATAGATTTGAACAGCATGGCTACATGCAGCAACTACGCCCTATCACAAGATGAGGGAATACCAGACCAGAGAAACATAACCGGGAAAATACTGGACCAGATGAGAAAGTGGAACTGTCACTTCGACGGTAAGGACTTATATTCATTTGTAGAGAGAGTAACAGAACTACAAAAAGCATATCAGCTGACCGATGAACAACTGCTGCAAGGATTCCCGGAATTACTTACAGGAGATGCACAGCTATGGTTTAGGAATCTAAACAGGCAAATAGAATCATGGGCAGACCTAGAAAGAGAACTTAGATATTTTTTCTTATCGTCAGGTGAGAGAAGACACTTGGATCAGCAGATTCAGAACCGAAAACAAGGGTTGAACGAATCCATACGAACTTACACCACAGCCATCACTACACTAATGCGCAGGCGTGGGGGAATAAGACACGAGGACCAGTTATAGAACACGTACTATAATATGAAACCAGAATTCAGGCTACATATTAAAAAGAAAGACATCACCAGCATAAACGACTTAATACAGCAGGTCGAGGAAGTAGAGGAGGTCATTAAGGATACGAACAGGGAAAAAAGAAATTTCCCGCCACAAAGTGCTCGACCCATAAAACAGAACCCAGGCGGAGTCATGGTGGTAACTGAAGTTTACGACTGAAATCAATGCTGCTGGAAGTGCAAGCAGAAAGGACACAACAGATTTAACTGCAGAAATAGGCCGAGGAAATTCTGTTCATACTGCGGCGAAGACGGAGTGGTAACGAGAGAATGTAAATGTCACGGAGCGGAAAATGTGAAGGCGGCCGGTCCGCAAAAGAAAGACCGGCCGAGACAAACCAGAATAACAGATTCTACGTCCCAATACCATTGGAAAGGAACATTTTACGGGATTAATAGATCCGGGTTCAGTATGCTCATATGTAAATATAAAATGCGCCAGGCTGCAGTTCAACAAGGCTGGCTTCGCACTAAAGATGAAAAAACCGCAGCCATGGCCGATGGCACACCGACCGTCCTCGATAGTAATGTATCAGGCTTGCCGTGCATAAATACCACGAACGTTACCCACAGATTTTGGTGATGGACAATTGAAGCCACGAGATACTGCTAGGAATGGACATTTTACTACGCTTAAACTTAACGCTGAGATTAAACAACAAAATACTGAAACCAGGAAGTCTAAGTAACACAAGAAGCTTATGCAATGTGGAAAAGCCCAAAGGTTTAGAGTCACTATCGGATTTACAAAAAGCGGTTTTAGAAAGATTAATTAATGAAGAGATGGAGACATTCAGAAACATAAAAGGAGTAACTCCGCTGGCTACGCACAGAATGAAGCTCATCGAGGACACTCCCATAAAACAACGTTACCGACTAAGAAACCCAGTAATGACAGAATTGATTAATATAGAGGTAGATAAAATGATTGCAGAAGGAGTTATACAACCATCAGACAGTCCTTGGAGCTCTCCAAAAGTACTTGCGCCAAAAAAGGATGGCAAGATGAGATTTTGCATTGACTTCAGGAGACTAAATAAAATCTAAGAGAAAGATGCCTACCCACTCCCACTGATAAATTCCATACTAAACAAGCTGAAGGGGCGAAATACTTGTCAACAATAGACCTAAAGAACGGGTATTGGCAGGTACCTTTAGCAAAGGAAAGTCAACAGCTTACAGCTTTTACGGTACCAGGAAAAGGATTGTTTGAATTCAAGGTATTACCGTTCGGATTACATGCCGCCACAGGCACTTTCCAGAGATTATTGGATAGAGTAATCACACCAGACGTGGCTTCGAACGCATTCGCTTATTTAAATGATATAATCATAATAGCAGAAACATTTGAAGAACACATAGAATGCTTAAAGAGAGTCTTCAATAGATTGAAGGAGGCCAGATTGAAGCCAAACCCGGAAAAATGCCAGTTTGCAAGAAATCAGCTAAAATACTTAGGGCATATCGTAGACGAGAAGGGTTTACATACCGATCCAAGTAAAACAGAAGCCATACAGAAACTATCACCTCCGACAAAAGCAAAAGAACTAAGACGATTTCTTGGACTACTGTCATGGTATAGAAGGTTCATCAAGGATGCATCACAAACAACTGAACCTTTGAGTAAGCTATTAAAAAAAAAACTAGTTGGTAATGGGAAGAAAGTCAACAAAAAGCATTCGAAAACCTGAAGAAACAGTTAATAAATGCTCCTGTTTTGGCTTGCCAAGATTGGAATGAAACATTTGTACTGCAGACTGACGCCAGTCTTGAGGGACTAGGGGCAGTATTAATCCAGACAGATGGAGATAACGAAAGTGTCATAGCATATGCCAGTCGATCTGTGCGTGGTGCTGAAAAAAAATACTTTGTCACAGAACTGGAGTGTTTAGCGGTGAAATGGGGCATACAGAAAATGCGAGATTATTTAGAAGGATATCACTTCATAGTAATTACCGACCACCAATCTCTGAAATGACTGGAGAAAATGGATGGTACAAACAGTAGATTGGCAAGATGGTCTCTGGAACTAAGCCAATGGGATTTCGAGATACAATATCGGAAAGGCGCGGAAAATAATATAGCCGATGCACTATCTCGCCAAACTTTACAAGTTTACGAAATGGGTAGCACGAAGGAAGATAAATGGTACGTAAAAACTGTGAAAATGGTAAAGGAAAAACCAGAAGAGCATCCAGAATACAGCATAAAAGACGGAAGGCTATATCGTCATGTGCTACATACGCTAGATTTTAACGAGTAAAACCCAGCGGACGAATGGAAAATCTGCATTACAGCAGGTGAAAGACAGAGAATATTACATGAAAACCACGATTTACCAACAGCTGGTCACATGAGAATAGCTAAAAGGTTAGCTCGAATAGCACGAATATATTACTGGCCAGGAATATTCAGAGAAACCACAAAGTATGTCAGATCATGTAGAAGCTGCCAGATACACAAGAGCTAGCAGCAAAACACGGCTGGAGCAATGCACGCAACAAACATAGATAAACCATGGGAAATGGTCTCTATAGGGTAGACCTGGTAGGGCCATTACCAAGGTCAAATTCGGGACGTACATCGTTATTGGTAATGCAAGATCGTTTTACCAAGTGGGTAGAAGTGAAACCGTTAAGGAAAGCCACAGCACAAGCCATAACACAGGCCATACGGGAAAAACTATTATTAAGGCATGACTGTCCAAAAACAATTTTAAGCGACAACGGCAGACAATTTATCGGCAAAGAGCTAAAACAATTTTTAGAAGACGCTCGAGTGGAACACAGACAGATACCATCATACTCATCCCAATGCAACCCGGTGGAAAGGACGAGTAAATCTATTAAGTCTATGATAAAACAGTTTATAGAGAAAAAGAATCAAAAGCGAAGCTACGGGATACACACCTGCATTTTTAAACGTCGGACGTGAATTAACAGTGCCGGGTAGCTTGCATCAGGAAATAAACCAGCAAAAGAGGTCTACAATAGAGACACATCTAAAAAATATCAAGGACGAGTTAGAACTGACCAGAATAAACATGGCGAGGAGTTTCCAGCGACAGAAAAAGCTTTACGACTTACGTAGAAGGGATTGATCACCGAACATAGGAGACAAAGTATTGAAAAAACTATATACACTGTCTAACAAGACAAATGCATATGACGCTAAATTGGGCGAAAAATTCGAAGGCCCATTTACAATACAGAAAATCGTATCACCCGTAATATTTGATCTAGAATCGGAAAAGGGGAAAATAATTCCTCATATACACATAAAGGATATTAAAGCCTTTATAGTCGATAAGGTATAAATAGCCAAGATTAAAATTAAAATTTCATCAGTCGAAACCAATCAACCGAGATATGGACTTGGTGTCTATTTGAAGACGAGCTACACGACTTGATGAGAAAAGCCAATCTAAGAATTCAACCAACAGCATGGGAAAACAAGTGGATACTGTACTGCTACTCGAAAGTACACCCAGAAATTCTACCGGAGTGGTAACATAAACACTACTGTATATAAAATTTACGTATAATAAGTATTAGCACAACAAATATTATTTCAGTTTCCAACACGAGTATCAAGAGTAAGCAACGACATGGAGGAATTATTACGCGAGTTGAAAGAATTCTTGGAGATGCCGGTAAGGGAAAGCCCTACAAGGATACGCCAGTCCAGATACAGCGACAATCAAAAATTGGGAGAATACCAACCATTAAACAAGGTCACCAACAGCCCAGATAAGCGGCAAAGAGGTAATGGCGATCACAGCATCTACGGAAGAGAAGGAGGCAGTGAGGCAAATGGTCAGGGAAATGACAACAAAACCGCCGAGACCAATATCGCCCATCAACGAGCCGGAGGAAGCTCAACCACCATCACCGGTCAAGGAACCATCGCCTGTCAAGGAAACACCAACGATGAGGCTTAACGATACTTTCTTGCTCTGACACAAAGACATGAAGATACCTAACGCGCCGGTAGCAAGGGTTCCCATCGGCGTAAAGATTTATAGAGTACGGCATGGGGGCCGAAGATGGACTTTGAGGATGGATCCCAAAACAGGGCACGTTAGGCATATAGGGAAACCGAAACCTGTAAGCTTATATTTTATATTTTTTGTTGTTGTTTTGTTTGTTTATTTTATGGGAACCGTATTATTTAGTTTCCGGGATTAAGAACTGCACTAGACGTTTCATTCTCCTTCGCAGGGAGGGTATGCAACGATGCACTTGCATTCATTGCAGTCAAATAATAGATTAAAAGCGAAATGAATAATTTAATCCGAATAGAATCGAGTACGTCGAGTGAAGAAATCCCCACAAGAGTGCGCGTTAGCAACCGCTGAAAGGCATAAATATAGAGTTAGTAGGCGCACTCGCACTTACTCTGTACAAGCAGCATACGCCCCACTACTCGGCGCGTATATATAGATATAACCAGAGACGTCGCCTATGCCTACTGTAAAGCGCTCGCACTACCGCGAGCGATATATAGATATACGGGGCATACCCAAGCCCGGGCTTAAATTCAGCTCACTCGTAGCCGAAAATCAGTTCGCTCGGAGCCAGTATCCGAGCCGTTTCCCAGCGAAGCTCACGCTAGCTATTATATCAATCGTGCGCACAAGTTTAAATATAATACTAGTGACCAGTAGGGTTTATGCCAGTTAGACGATGCGGTCCATCGTGAGCACACGGCTGATAGCGTCAAATCTATGCGTCTAAATACCAAAAATAAATAAGGATTTTGTCTCCCTTATTGATTCAGAAAAATTTCAATTATTGACTAAAAGATTTAAGAATAAAAAAAGTCACAGATTACATCTGGGTATTAAATCATCACTATAAAATAAATGAAGATTTCGTCTATCCTATTTATTTTAATTGTGTATATCTTTGCGTTGAGTGGCTTTAATTCGCCATAATTTTCTCTAAATGTAGTATTTTTTCGAGTTTCGCACACGAACCTACGAAAACAATAGATAGCAATACAACCCAAATTTATCTAGCGCGTATGACTTATAAGATAGTAAATTTAAAGTCCCTACAGAGGTCGAGCTACAAGAATAATATGAAGTATAGCGAGTTACAACAGC
Organism: Megastigmus dorsalis; assembly: GCA_900490025.1. NCBI lineage: Eukaryota > Metazoa > Arthropoda > Insecta > Hymenoptera > Megastigmidae > Megastigmus > Megastigmus dorsalis. The sequence goes on along the minus strand of UELU01140818.1, from coordinate 7,011 downwards.
TTGCAGTAGCTATACAGGATGGATTAATTTCGGATAACAGGACATATACCATTCGATAGATCTCATAATTCTAAGAACAACGTATACTTCTCGTTTTTCGATCCGACAAGTAGTTTCCGAGTTATTAATTGTTAAAAGTTAAGAAGATGAGCCAATCAACGGGCGTCTATAGCGGACGGTAGTATCGGCGGCGAAAGGTGGAATGGAGCAGCGCAAAGAGGTGGGGAGTGGCGCTGGTCGCTCGCGGTCGCGCGTACGCCTGCACCGAGCGCGGGGGGACAGAGACAATTGAACAGCTAGCTGAGCTAGCTTACACCAAAAATTGGTTTTTGCTTCCTTTTCGAAAAATGCTGGATAGCTTATTTATATCATAAAACTTATTCAATCATTTTAATAGTTGACAGAAATCATTTCAATACTTATTGATAAAAAATATTAAATCTTGCAATGAACAGTATTAAAGATCTAAGTAGGTAAAAGCTTAAATTTTTTAATTAAAAAATCTGGTTTTGTTAAATTCTGAAGATTCAGAAAATTTTGGGGTCTACTTAAAGTGTAGAAAGATACATTTAATATTAAATTTACTACGTGAATTAACATACAAAATTATACGTAACGAATGCAAAACCTTAGGTTAATAATAGTGCTTCGTTCATCAAGTGCGATAAAACCATGTAGGTGCAAAGCTATTCGATATGTACACCTGCTATTCGGCCTTACAAAACCAAGAATTTTGCACTGCGGTATTTCTTTTCTGGCAAGACATTGTCTGAACTTTAAAGCTGAATCGTACATGATCATAGGTACGAAACAGAATCTTATTCCTAGAGGAAGTTAATTAACACACTTATCAAGCTACGACAAGAATTTTTATTATTTGAAAAAAACATAAGTCTCAAAATCAAGTAGAATGAAAATTTCCATACCTTATTGGATGTTTTTTAAAACACTTTATCTTAAAGAAGTCACTGACTTAGCTTCGAAACCTTAGCATAACAACAATCAAAGACGATTATTCATAATAATTTAATTTGATCAATTAAAAAATAATAAAAGCGATTTTGTGTGTTGCAGAACAAGCTATTAGAATATTTATATCATGTTAATAAAATATATGTTGATTGTGAAAGAGGGCATTTAAGGGGATGTGATGGTCCTAGGCATGCCCACAAAATATAACGTGAGTGGACGATCCAGAAGCTTAATGGAAATTCATTTTACAGCAATCTTTAAATATCTGCTTGAAAATTTGTAAAGTGCTAGATTATTACCCAAGGAAGTGCAATGATGTATTTATTTTACATTAATCCATGCATTCTTTATACTAGAATAAAAGTAACGTAATGTCGGTACGGTAAGATTATTGCATCCTCTTATCAATTCAGTAGTCTTTAAAATCAATTTTCACTGGCGTGATGGGCAGGACAACAATCGTGCATGTAGACAATTTTCCGCCGATGTGCGGGCATATTTGCCACTACGGCTGGGGGAAAGACCAAATCCGGTAGTTCTTCACGCAAGAATTGCAAGTCACCATTCGGTCTTTCCGGTAAAAATATTGGGGCAATCTGAGAATCGAAGGGAAATATTTTATTAAAATTTTATCTTGGTGGATATTTTATAAAATAAATTAGTTTGTCTTTTTTATAAATCTTTAACAAATTCGAAAATTTAGACGTCCTATATTAAAAATTGTACGCAAAATCGTCACTAGTGTTACGTCCGGAAGGGACGTAAATTAATCAATAATAGTGGTACGGTTATCGTCTCAATTGGATAACTTTAGTATCCAATTGTTTAGCGTGAGGTTGGGTTAGAATTTATGATTCAGAGACTCTTATACAGTTTAAACGTTGATCGTTTATTAGAGATTATACCCGAGAGAGATCGCGTTTACTTGGCGTGTCTGTCTACTCGAGGGACTCTGACTGTGATCGGCTCAATCGGCTCGATCTGTGTCTGATTGAAACTCAAAAATGGACTGACTAATGTGTCTCTCTGGATCAGGCAGGGTACCTCGGTTCCTGCTGAAAATCCAGAGAGGTGGTAAAGATAAGTGTGTCAGGAATCCGTCGAGTAATGGCAGATCAGCGCGTGAAGCAATCAGCTGCGCTTAGTAGCTCAGTTGAACGCCTGACACAGTAAATACATGATATATAATATGTTGTGATACAATAGATAGGTAATATACGAATATAAGATTGAATGCGATGAACAATTTTTGAAATATTAAACGAGAAAAAAAAATCTATATTGATGAGGTAGCGATGCGAGGATCATGATTTCGGATAACACACCCTGATGACGGTGCGGTAGTTAATGTCAGTTGCAAGGAAATGGTGTTTTGGGTGTGTCCTTGTTGTTGACTCTCTGATGTAATTGGATGTTGATTTTTATTCTGTGTTAGTCTTAATTTTTTATCTCTACCTGAAAACATTCTATAAATAATTAATAAAAAGGGCCCCCCAAGAAAGGTAACTTTAAGTTTGTAACTTTATTATTTTTTTTTAAATAATGAGATTGACGATTCCAATGATTTCTTTAAAGCATTTAATATTTTTGTTATCAAAAGTTTACTTAAAAGTTATTTAAATGTCTGTTTACTTTATTATAAAATCATTAGATATCTATTAAATTGCTAATATTATTATGTAAATTGTCCAAACTTATAATATTATGTTACGTTAAAGTGTATATTTTTTTGTTCAACTATTGTTTGGTAATTTTCTCTTTCCAAAACATAAGTTATTTGAGCTGCGAGTTTGATAGCATGGTATTCATTTTATTTGTATAATCATTTTATGTGTATGCAGATAAAATATAATAACTATTATTTTATAAAACCTGCTGTGCGACACTGCAGTTGTATTTTATTTCAGTACGTTTGGTGGAAAAATGACGAGTTGTACCTTTATTGACAGATCTATTTTATGAATGAAGTTCATTCATAAGAACCTGCAATCCACTTAGTTGTCATTATTATAATTGTTTAACTATAATAAATTTTTTGTTACAATTTTTTTTTATATTTTTGCAGATGAATAACATTTTATTTTACGAATAGTATGTGTTATTTAACATATGAAAATTAGTTAATGACAAGTAAATAAATTACGATATTTTTATAAATGATATAATTAACTAATTAAATTATTAAATCGAAGTACGTTAAGTAAATAATAAATACATTGCTAAATGTTAATAAATAATCTAATTACGTAAATGATGTTGCTACATTACAATAATGTTGCTAAAATTTACACATTAATATTTTTTTTTATTATTTAATAAATATAGCATTTAATTATTATTAATTATAATGTTTAATTGTTAATTTTCGTCCTGCTATATTTTTCTCTATGTCTATGTATACTTGTAATGCTAAATGTATATACAGGCTGTTAATAAACAGAATATCACACTCTACGGAATCGGATAGAGCGCAAAATTCTAAGAAAAAAATCACCAAGAAATTTTTCGATGCGACCAATAATTACTGAGTAATCGTGGATTGAAAATCAGTCAAGCGGGCCAATCAGCGTAGAGCTATAGCGGCAAGGCGGACGGAGTGGGGAGGCCCGCCTAGCACTTCCCCGCCGGCGGCGGCCGCTCTCGCCGTCTCGCTTCACACCGTCATCCAT
>UELU01140817.1:0-14290 GCA_900490025.1 Megastigmus dorsalis | reverse complement strand
CATGCAATTTCACTCGAGCGACACAACTTGAGCCGGCCCCCGCGTAACTCTACTGCTGTCGCTCAGAATTGGCGGAAGCTCTTACTTATCCAAACCAGAGGGACAAGGGAACAACCGCAGGGCCAAGCCAAGTCCCGAGGTGAACAACAATATCTAACGGCCGACTCTCCTTGGGACTGTTGCAGCAGGCTTGCTTGCGGTTAAGCCCTGCTTCTCCTTAGTTGTCCCCTGGCGGGGAGCTGCAGCGTATGGAGGGGCTAGCAGCTTGCGTTCGCTCGAGCTATAGCACTTGGGTACACGAGGGAAGGGAGAGAGAGAGAGTGAGAGAGAGAGTGAAAGGAGCCCGCACGCCAAGAAGGGAACCGATTGAGCCGATCGGGAAGCTATTTAGGAAAGAGAACCGAAATGTCTCGGCTTCGGTAAAGGGACGCTAGACGGAAAAATATGGTGACTGTACACGGGGTACCTGTTTACTATCCGAAAAAGGGAAAGTTTATATATATATATATATTTTAGAAACCGGAACAAAAGTATACTATGAGAGGGCTCGGCGCGCACTGCTCCTCTATTACGATTTATAGAAAAAAACTAATGAATGTCGCTAAAAAGGGTCGCTTAGATTTATAATAATTTTTTTTTGTTACCTTATTATATATCTATATATATTATATATAATAGAGAAGCGTGGCACACATTTCTATGGGAGACAAGAGAGATAAGAGAAAGAGACAGCTGGTGCTCTCGTTAAAATTCACTCGGATATTAAAATTAAAACGCGCTGAATTTAGATGAAAAAAGAAAACAGTGGACATAGACCGGCACGTCTATTCGGCTGTAGTTCTGACTGAGGACTGAGGCCCGGCCCTCGTCGACGCGTAGTTTGGCGTCTAGGGCGAAAACTGCTGAGTAGCTCTCTCTCTCTCTCTCTCTCTTGTGGGATAGGCCCGAACACAGCAGTAGCGCTTGGGACAAGGAGTTGGTTTCGGCAAGCACTATCGCTGTGCATTCCTGCACGCGCAACGTGCAATAGGATACTTTTCTGTCCTTGAAGTTTTTGTCTCACTTCAATGTCAGAAAAGCACCAGTACATATGCACCGGGCCTCGAAGTGAGAGAGGATGTTTTATAATGAAAAGAGTAAAGGAAACTTTAATTTGTATAAAAATGAATTAGGAGTAAGTCAAAGCATAAAAATATAAAACAAAGAGAAATCGAAACGTAACAATCAGTATTTTTTTTTGCAACTTTTGGCACTGTAAGCTTCTATGTAAAGTCTTAGGAAAAATTCTAAATGCAGTATTTCCTATTGTTTAAAGTCTCATCTTTCAATCGCCATCACAAGAATTGGTCTAAATGGCGATTGAAAAAAAGTTATAGCTTATTTTTAGAATAAAATGCGAAATTTTTTGAAAACTTGCTCTTCATAGGCACACTGGCGTTCAACATCTTGGCACATCGCAACCCAGCCTCCCTGGCCTAGAAGTTGTAGCGTACAAATATTGATGTGCCTCACCAGGCTGGCAGCGCGGTCGCCTGCCAACCTTTTGGACAAGATGGTGGCAGCTATACGCGAGCAGCTAAAAAACATAGACAAGGCAAGCGGAAGACAACAGAACATCTCGAAGGGCGTCACGAACGGCCTTAAAAATATAAAGGCCATTCTTGACGAACTGGAGGCCACCAGGGAAGAAGAAAGAAGGATAATGATGGCGGCCAGGGCCCAAAAACGAGGTCGAGACATGGTGGAGAGCCCGGAAGGTCCATCTGGGGCTCAGGTGGTCCACAAAAGACAGAGAGCCACCAACAACAAGACAATCCCTGTCGTCCGGGTGTCGGATGAGGGAAGGGGCGCTGGGCTTACTGCGCTACGCGCCCCGGAAGAAGCCGAGCTCCGGCTCGGTACAAGCCAAGGACGGCAGGAGGCGGGCTGAGAAAAAGTTCAGAGAAAGAAGAAGAAGAAGAAGAGGAAAAAGACAGAAGACAGACAGACGGGGCGGACGGTACAGACGGACAGACCGGCCCCCAAACGTCGGGAGCGGCGCTGCTCATCACGCCAGATGAGGGGCTGACCTTCGCGGAAGTGGTACGGACGCTACGGACTGTTGTCACCTCTGACAAGGTCAGAGGAGTCACGAAGACCAAGGACGGAGCCGTACGGGTACGCACGACAAGAGACGGACGCTCAACAGAACTGACTGAACGTATCCGACAGGCTCTGGGGAATCAAGGGGTTATAAGAGATATGACCCCGAAGATAACCCTAGAGATACTAGACCTAAACTGTGTCACGGAAACGCACGAGATAACGTACGCACTCGACTAATTAATAGGGATGGAAGCGGATTGGAGGGTCTCGGTCCTCGGCCCAAACAGCCGGGGGCAGAAAGTCGCCATCTATGACCTAAAGGACCGGGATGCGACGCGACTGCTCCAGACGGGACGCATAAGAATTGGGTTTGTCAACTGCCGCGTGAAGACTCGACTGGGGGTACCGAGATGGTTCAAGTGTCTCGAATACGGACATTACCGTATCAACTGTACAGGACCGGACAGACGCGACAGCTGCTGGAAGTGCGGCGATGCCGGGCACCGGACCAGGGCCTGCGCTAGCGCTCCCGCCTGCTTCCTGTGCACAGCGCGGGGAGGCGGCGGGGCGGTGCACGTTCCTGGAACCGCTGCCTGCGCCGCGTTCAAGGCGGCCTTGACGGAGGCAAAGAACAGACAACGGACGAGACACGTACCAAAATGACAACTGTACTTCAAGGCAATCTGAACGGCAACAGTTTGGCTCATGCCCTGCTGCCCCAGCTAGCCGATGAGACGGACGCTGACGTAATAATGATTAGCGAACCGTACAGAGACAGAGACACACCGACCTGGTTCGTTAATACCTCCCGCTCCGCGGCGCTCTGGATTCGGGGGGCTGCCGAGTCGCGGATTACGGGCCAAGGGAGGGAAGGAGATTTCGTTTGGGCGAGGGTGACCGACGTTACGTACGTCAGCATTTACCTCTCCCCGAACTGCGGCGCTGCGGAGTTCGATAGAAAGGTGGCGGCTCTCGAGGACGCGATGAGGGACTTCATTGGCGACGTGATCCTCGCAGGGGACGTAAATGCAAGGGCCATCGAGTGGGGCATGACTACGACAAACAAACGCGGATGGCTACTGCTGGAGATAGCTGCGAGGCTAGATCGGACGGTGGCAAACGAGGGACGGGTGACGACGTACAGAAGACCGTGCTTCGGATCATCCATTCCCGACGTGACGTTCGCGACAGATGGACTTATACCGAGAGTCAGGAGATGGCGGGTGATCGAAGGCTATACGGCCAGCGACCACCAGTATACCACCTTTGACGTGACGGACATGACATGGACAAGAAAGAGGACAACCCCGCCCCCAGTGGGGTGGACATACCGAGTGGTGCGGCGACAACTGAGCCTTGCGATTAATGACAGTAAACGCAAAAGCTGGACAAAACTGATCGACGAGGTCGACTCGGACCTCTGGGGAACGGGTTACAAGATTGTAACTCGCAACCTGGGAAGGAACGGGCCACCCGCGATCAGAGACGAGACAACGATGGACAGAATAGTCGATGGACTCTTTCCATCGCTCTCTGAACAGGAGTGGGCGGGAGATGAGGTCGACCACGACGAGGTGCCGGAGTTTACAGCGGGCGCGCTCAGCCTGGCGAGAAGGCGCCAGGTCCTGACGGCGTCCCAGCGGAGATCCTCGGGATAGTCGGAAAACGACGCCCGGAGACGCTCCTCAACCTGTACAACATGTGCCTGGTGGAGGGAGTCTTCAGCAAAGAGTGGAAGACGGCGCGACTGATCCTCATTGAAAAAAAAGGGTGGGGATCCCAACTCGCCGTCATCCTATAGGCCGTTGAGCCTGCTCAATACCCTGAGCAAGCTCTTCGAACTGCTGCTTAGAGCCCGAATTCAGCAAGCTGTACAGAATGCTGGAGGCCTGAATGATAGACAGTACGGATTTAGGAAAGGACGGTTGACGATAGGAGCGATCCGCGAGGTGATCCACTCCTTTGACAGAGCACAGACTAGACCCCACAAGGACAGGCCAATAGTGCTCATGGCAACACCTGAGGAGCCCCAAAGGAAAAAATCGCAAGGATTGAGATCAGGAGATCTAGCGGGCCATGCCCACACTGGTGCTCCGCGTCCCATCCAATCATTTCCATACGTCTAATTTAGATAGTCACGTACAGGTCCTACAAACGCATTGATAAATGATTTTTCAAATAATATTTCTTTTATTGGTGACACTCTGTCAAAAAACATCTTTTTTGTTTAGAAATTTTGAATTATGTTTATAGGTGAATATTGCGAATATGATAGTTTAAAAATTAGAAACTATGTACGCTAATTTTCATTTAGCAATCAAGTTAAACCAAATAATAAAAGCGATTTTGTGTATTGCAGAACAAGCTATTACAATATTTATATTATGTTAATAAAATATGTTGTTTGAGAAAGAGGGCATTTAAGGTGATGTGATAATCCTAGGCATGTCCGCAAAAAATAATGTATGAGTGGACGATCCAGAAGCTTAATGGAAATTCCCTTTACAGCAATCTTTAAATATCTGCTTAAAATTTTGTAAAGTGCTAGATTATTACCCAAGGAAGTGCAATGAGGTATTTAATTTGCATTAATCCATGCATTCTTTATACTAGAATAAAAATAACGTAATGTCGGTACGGTGAGATTATCGCATCCTCTTATTAATTCAGTAGTCTTTAAAATCAATTTTTACTGGCGTAATGGGCAGGACAACCATCGTGCATGTAGACAATATTGCGTCAATGTGCGGGCATATTGGCCACTACAGCTGGGGGAATGACCAAATCCGGTAGTTCTTTATGCAAGAATTGCAAGTAATTGTCACCATTCAGTCTTTCTGGCAAAAATACTGGGCCAATCTGAGAATCGAAGGGAAACATTTTATTAAAATTTTATCTTGGTGGATATTTTATAAAATAAATTAGTTTGTCTTTTTTATAAATCTTTAACAATTTCGAAAATTTAGACGTCTATATTAAAAATTGTACGCAAAAGCGTCAATAGTAATTAAATAAATTGTTTCAGTTATTTTGAATTAAAAACAGGAAAAGTTAAAAAAAAATATAATTATTAATTTTAAAAATCATATCAAAATAAAATTATCTAAATGTAATATTTTAGTGTGTTGATTACAATTTTTCGATAAAATTAACCTGTATATGGGCTATTTAAAAAAAAACGTAAATTCATGTCACCCCCAATTATTTAAAATATTTGCAACAAATTAATTATTTCTTTTCGCGAAAAGTGTTGTGTTTTAACATGTTTAAAAGAATTCACATTCAAATCCCATTAAAAATAAAATTTTTTCGATATATTATCCTTAAAGTAGCACTTTACGGACTGTTTTCGAGCCGTAAAGTGCTACTTTATGGACGCGTGTATGCAAAGTTAAAAAATCTTCAAAACAGTCCGTAAAGTCGTGCTTTACGGATACTATATCGAAAAATATTGTTTAGACCTCGGCCGTAAAACTTTTCGGTCTTCCGTGTACAGTAGCGTACTTTCCACACGCGGCCGTAAAGTTCTACTTTACGAATTTTGAAAATTGTTCAAATTTGAATTTTAACGATTCATATTTGTAAAGAATTTTATTGTGCATCTGTTTTGCAGTGGACACAAATTTGTAGGATTTTTTGTTTTTTACTTATTTAAGAAAAACGGAATTTTCAACATTCAAAAAGATATAGAAATTCTCAGCTGCACGTGGCTCTCTAGCTGCAATGTGAGCTGCACGCCCTTCTTAGTTTTAAATTTAGTTACTGAAATAAATCATTTTTAAATTTTATCGAAAAGATATAACTATCCTACAAATTAAACTTTTAAATTAAATAACCTTATTCGACAAGGGTTATCCTCAGGATTACAAGTTTAGCTAATGCACTTTTTGAATAAAGTATTTTCAGAAACGTAGGCATGAAAATTTCCCGCTATCATATGCGACTCGCAGATAATTGTATCTAAATGTAATGAAATTAGATACTTACATTTTCAGCTTAGTAGGCGAGCAGCAACTAAATTTTTAAATTAAATTGCTGCCAATAATAATATTTACACATTCTTTTGTTCAAACTGATCTCAAGTTAATGTCTTATTCGAAAGAAAGTATTTAAAAAAACTTGAACACAGGTGTACATGCAAATGTCGGATAATTGTAAGCTATAATGTAAAAAGCATATGTCTTACTTAAAAAATAAATAAATGAAGAATGAATGAATGAATGAATGAATGAATGAATGCACGCTGCTTCTTACTGCGCCGAAACTTAGCTCCCCTCTCTATCTCTCTCTTGCTCACCGCGCGTTAATTGGGCGCTGGCATAAGAGTGGGGCATTTGCGTTTGTAAGATATGGGGGATGCTGCGCCGCCACTCCCCCCTCTCTATCTCTCTCTCTCTTGTGCTCTCCACACGCGGATTTCGCGGTGGTGTCAGAACGAGCATCCGAGCACTCGCAGAAACCTATATTTTATTTAAAAATAATATATTTTTAGCTCTTAAAATATATTACTGGTGCTTGAAAAAATATTACAGAAAATATTGTTCTACGTTAAATATATTTGTGGCCCTGAAAAGGGCCGATTGGTTTTAGTCCTGAAAAGGACTGATTATTCAAGAAGCCTCCGTCTGGCGGGAAGCTCTTTTTCTACGCTCCGCACTCTTTTATCGCCCCGCCTCAGGTGCCGTGGGGCCTCTTCATCATTGGAGGATATTAAAATAACTTCTGGAGAATCGTCGATGATGACGAGGTCCGGCGTAGAGGACAGAGATAGAGGCGAAAGCATTTCCGCCAACGGCGAAGGCGATCGAGGTGGTGAAGGCGATCGAGGTGGCGATGATGATCTGCGCTGCTGAGGCGACGGAGCTGGCGGCGACATCAGCGAGTACGATGGCGTTGGCGGCGATGGGGGCTCAGCTTCTGCTAACCGATCGAACGGATCTAGATGCATTGGGACAATAATCTCCGCATGCAGCTCAGCTAGAAGTGGTGCAAAGTCCCGCCGCATCACGTCGATGAAGTGTATTAATTCCACCAGCTCCGGCGTCCAATTCTCTATGATCCTCATCCTCGAAAAGTCATAAGCTAGCTCGAAAAGTCGTGCAATATACATATTACGGGAGCTACGCCGCCGCTAGCGCACGTTTGGGTAGCGCCGCCGCGGACGCGTGGTGGGTTCGGGATGGTGGCACTGGCGTGCGTGGGGGCAAGCGATACTGGCGTTCATACGAGGTCCGCGCTCATGAGATTAGTATGGGCGCACAACCTCGCGGAGCTCATTCGGCTTCGGCTTGCAGAGGAGACCGGGTTCCCTGGAGGAATTCGGCTGCTTTGCGTAGCATTGAATGCTGTCTCGCTCGCGGAGCTGGCCTTGGGTATCATTGATTTACTCTTTGATTATCTGGCCGCTTCGCGTAGTCTCGAAAGCCGTCGCTTTAAAAGCGGCTATAGCTCTCTAAGTGGGCCTTGGGTGACTAAGGAGAATTTTTGTCTCTTGATTAACCGGCCTATTCGTATAGCTTCGAAAGCCGTCGCTTTATAAGCGGCTATAATATACTATAATATAATCAGTTCTTTTGAGGACTATAATATACTCAGTTCTTTTGAGGACTATAAACGTAGAGTTCAAACTAGCGAAGCTGGCCTTGGGTAACCTGGATTTACTCTTTGATGATTCGGCTGCTTCACACAGTCTCAAATGTCATCGCTTTAAAAGCGACTATGGCTCTCGAAGTGGGCCATGGGTGACTAAAGAGAATTTTTCACTTTTGATTATCCGGTTTATTCGTATAGCTTCGAAAGCCATCGCTTTTTAAGCGCCTATAATATAATCAGTTCTTTTGAGAACTATAAACGTGGAGTTCAAATTAGCGAAGCTGGCCTTGGGTAACATAGATTTAATCTTTGATTATCCGGCCACTTCGCATAGTCTCGAAAGCCGCCGCCTTATAAGCGGCCATATAATCAGACCTTTGGAGGACTAAAAAAAAATTATAACGTGGAACATTCTATATCTTTTTAAAATATATACTCTCCCCCCTCCCCAATCGCTGAGAGCTCTATCATTGGTGTGGACGAGCTCCGTCTCCAGTTTATATTTTCGCACGTTTCGCCAACGCAGAGAGCGCTGCGGGACAGCACCATCTCTCTACGAGGTCCGCGCTCATCGCGTTTGTATGGGCGGGAGAATACGGAAGCTTATTCAGTTCACGGAGTTGGGCGGTTTACCTTGGAGATTTCCGCGATCGCGTCTGCAGTCTGCAGAGTCCAAGCTGTTGGCGACACAATCCGTGTTCGCTGCGGGGGGACGCCGACCGGTGGTCTTGTCGGATTCTCTACCGGCACCGATATTTTCATGCGTGAGTGTGGAGGAGAAGATTCCCTCTCCTCCTCACTCAGAGAATGAAAATTTATTTTGGAACCCGACGAGACCATTGATCTCCAACAAGGGTAGAGTACCAGGTACTAGACCCTTGTTGAGGCACAGAAAAGATCTTGAGGCCATCAAAAAGCACCTTTCCCGTTCTTTCACAGAACGACCTAAAACATTTTATGTGAAACGAGAACAGTTCCATCGAGCCCCACCGTTCGCCGTCATCGTTCTCTGCAACAGCTATCGAGATCTCGAAAGTAGCTCTCGGTATAATTGGCCCTTTTCAGGGCCATCAGAATATTTAAACGTAAAACAAAATATTAGAATAAATATATATATATATATATAACCTTTCCTAATTTCTTTTTCAGATGATTCTTTCTAAATTCTCGGTTGAGGTAAACTCCCGAGGTAAAATATAAATAATAATAATAATTGTATTACTATATATATATGCTAGCAGCCCTTTATCCTCGGCTGCTCCACCCACTTTACTCTTTGATAGAATGCCTTTATTAATTTGAATATTAAACATTGAATATTAAATGTTCAAAATATTAGTATTTTGTATAAGTATCTTTTGAATTAACTGAATTTCTTTAATAATATATAAAAGCATAGAGTACTAATTTTAAATTTCTTTTTATGCTTATTAAAATGTAATATTACATTATAAAATTTAAACTTAACTAATTTTTTTTTTATTTTCAATAATATTAAGCATAGAGATATTTCTAAATTTCTATTATTCAAATCTTGAAATAAAGTAGAGACCAATAATTTATTTAAAACTTTTTTTATTCATAAATAATATTTTCCAATAAATTTAATTATACATTAATTAATTATATTATTGTCAACTTTTCGCTTCAGCATGCAGTTTTTCATGGCATCAACGTGTAAAGACGCGCAATCAGGTCCATACCAGCATGATGATTAGTACATGCTTTCGTTGAGATAATAGCCATCTTGTAAAATGCGGGGCAGCTCAGGTTCTCGATGTTATATATCAAACTAAACACACATAGACAAATCGTTTAGTTAAAGTTTTTGTTACAATTTAAAAATAATAATGATAAATTACCTGTTAGGCTAAATCGTTTCCAGCCATTTCGATTTTTTGAGCCCCTTCAGATATACTACTCGTGCATTTGAGATTATTGTTTGTACGGCACTGCCAACCTCTTCATATGAAATGTTGCCCGAGTTCCAACGTAGAAAATTTCGTTCAAGCCAAAGATTTTGGCCCTTATTTTTAGGCTGCAGCTCATCCCATGAATACGGCAGTGCGAAGAGGAAAACCGATGGTATTGCATCTTCTTTCAGCGCCACGATAGCAATCTTCTTAAATACAAATGTATTGGAGGCTGCCTTAAACCCTTGAACATCGATGACGTATTCCATCTTGATCGGAAGAGAGCGAACTAACTTATGAGCTTTGCGAGCATTGCGAGCTACTTTTATATGCTTTACAAACAAACCGCGCACGCGAGATCATCCCCTACCAATTAAGGACCTATAAAAGGAACCGAGTTTTACGAGATCGACACAGTTCAACTGAATTTTTCTGGAGAGCAAACCCTTCCTTGGATCATAGCAAATGCAGAATACTTCAAGTTTATATCACGATTATTATGCAAATCATATATTCATATGATGGCCGGTGATGCCGATAGCGAAAACGTTAACAGATGGATCGAGTTCGGTGACACAGCTTTAGAAAGCGTGAGCGTCTTGGCACATCTACTTTTGTCTGTATCTGACAAGTAAAAACTTCAAGCAGCTGTAGCATCGATAAAGACGGTTTTGTGCTTTTTTTCAACAACGTCAGGTGGTAGGCGCGGGACTTTCCATCGATGCTGCTAGTGATAATTGTGTGAGTTGGTGTGATATAGAGAGTGCGTTTGCAAACCGCGTAAAAATGGGTGTAATAACCAATCACAAGTATTTAGACTTGACAAAATTTTTGTCAAATGCACGTCATGAGTTCATTACGCAAATTAAAAAGGCTCTTGAGCAACATCTCGCGTTAAAAGTGAACACAACTTTGACAGCTGAGTATGTGATAGTTAAAGAAAGTGAAGTGAGCGAGGACATTAAACATTTCAATACCAAGGCTGCTGTTATCTACTCAACTACAGACTTGATCGAATGGTTTGTAACGAATGTTGCGCAACCTATCGACGCTCAGAAGGAGGAGTTTCAGGAGCAGCAGTCACGTTCGTCCTTGCGTGCCATATTGAATCTTCCATGTGGTTTGTAAGTAATCTCCATGCCATAGCCTTAAAATTGCAGGAGATTTATCAAAACCCTCGTCCAATGAGATCTCTAACTTTTCAAGAAATTATTGACTTTGGTAGAGCGCTCATATGCCATATATGCCGAAAACCTTTCACTGAGGAGAGTAAAAAGATCAAGGACCATTGCCATTTCACAGGAGAGTAAGTACTAAAATTATATTCACATTTATCATATAAAATAAAAGCTATTCTTTACAGATATCGAGGTTCCGCGCATAACTCGTGTAATATCAATTATCAGGATTCGAGAACAGTACCCGTGGTATTTCACAATCTAAGCGGTTACGATGCGCATCTCTTTATTAAACAGATCTCAACTTGTTGTCCTGGACGCATGTCTCTACTTCCGCAAACTAAGGAGAAATATATATCATTTACCAAATACGTTGAAGGAACTGATATACATCTTCGGTTTATTGACTCATTCAAGTTCATGGCCGCATCGTTGGTTAAACTGTCATCTTATTTAGAGAAACTCGACATTCTACAGCGAAAATCTCACTTTTAAAAAGGAAAGGAGTCTTCCCATACGACTACAGTACATCGCTTGAAAAACTGAAGGAAATCATACTACCATCACAAGCGGACTTTTATAGTAGTTTGTTTGATGCAAACATTACTATCGAAGACTATGAGCATGCCGAAAACGTTTGGAACTCCTTCAAAATTAAAAATCTCGGTAAATACTTAGATTTATACCTCAAAACAGACGTTCTACTTTTAACCGAAGTTTTTGAAAACTTTCGAAGCAACTGTCTCGAGGCTTGTGGATTGGACCCCGCTCATTATTACACAACACCGGGATTGACTTGGGATGCAATGCTCAAATATACTGAGGTAATGTACGCTTATATACAGGTTGGGGAAAAAGTATGGAAACCCCTAGGTTTCTATCAAGGGTTGGTAAAAAATAAAATAACCAAGGTCAAACCTTATGTAACTTTCAACGAGGAGTTTCATGGTGACCTTGGATTTGACCTTGAACCTCATTTTCAAGGTCATTTCAAGGTCAGGTTGGTTATTTAAATAGGAACCCGCATTTTTTACACCGGAAACGGAAATAACGGAAAATTCTACGTTCGGATAGGTATCAAAATATGTGTGTCAACCATGTGGAAAGTATGGTAACGCCTAACGATCCCGTATGGTTTAAACAAAATGAAAACATCCAAGGTCAGACCTTATGTAACTTTCAACGAGGAGTTTCATGGTGACTTTGGATTTGACCTTGAAACTTTTTTCAAGGTCATATCAAGATCAGAATTGGTTTTTCAATAACACACGTCCATTATTAACACTGGAATCCTTCATTTGGCGCTACCCAGGAAGAACGGCGTGGAAGTAGATGGTATCTGTTCCCTTTAGGGTGCTTTTTTAGAGTGAGTTCCCTGTGCCTTTCATTTTCGAGGTACGTTTTAAAGTAAGTTTTACAGTGATGTCTTTCGGTTAAACGGCTCATTTAGGTAATAATAATTGTTTTAATGTAATTGAATTGTGTTTTAAAATTGTAAAATATCAAAAATTATGAAATGCGAAAAATTGAATTTACAAAAAATTGTTAATCAAAGAAAATCTTAAAATACAAAAAAAAATAAAAATCGAGTTTACAAGGGTTTTCATTTAAATAAATAATTTAAAATTGAAAATCGTCCTTATATCATTAATTAATAAGACTACAACATAGCTTTATCACAAAATAATATCTAATAAATTTATTTTATATGGAATTAAGTACTCTGATAACTACGCCTATTTTTTGCATTCAATAATTTTTGATATTTTACAATTTTAAACACAGTTCAGTTACAATAAAAAATTATTAGTACCAACTCATTTTCATTTTCCATTTCAAGCACCCCAAAGGGAACAGATACCTTCTACGTCCACGCCGTTTTTCCTGGGAAGCACCAAATGAAGGATTCCAGTGTTAATAATGGACGTGTGTTGTTGAAAAACCAATTCTGATCTTGATATGACCTTGAAAAAAGTTTCAAAGTCAAATCCAGAGTCACCACCAAACTCCTCGTTGAAAGTTACATAAGGTCTGACCTTGGATGTTTTCATTTTGTTTAAACCATACGGGATCGTTAGGCGTTACCATACTTTCCACATGGTTGACATACTGAATTTCATTCGACCTCTGTTCGTACTCTAGAGGTTATGGTCCCCTCATACCTCATTTGATAAATATTCGAACGTAGAATTTTCCGTTATTTCCGCTTCCGGTGTAAAAAATGCGGGTTCCTATTTAAAATAACCAACCTGACCTTGAAATGACCTTGAAAATGAGGTTCAAGGTCAAATCCAAGGTCACCACCAAACTCCTCGTTGAAAGTTACATAAGGTTTGACCGTGGTTATTTTATTTTTTACTAAGCCTTGACAGAAACCTAGGGGTTTCCATATTGTTTCCCCACCCTGTATAATTGCGGTCAGAGATATATATCACTGAGCCGATATATATATTGGATTATCTGTTCTCGATATATCCAAGACTCTTGTCTACCGATTTCATTATGACGATATGCTGGATCGACTGGGAGATCAATGTAAACTGCTTTATACTGACACAGATAGCTTGGTATACGAGGTCAATAACATTGATATTTATAACTTAATGAAGCATGATATTCAAGAATTTGACACGTCCGATTACCCTGAAATTAAGATTAAGGAGTAAGATGTACAGTATCCGAGTCAGAAACCAGAAGCTAATAAAGAAAGCGAAAGGTGTGAACAGTTCAGTGGTTAAGGCGACTCTAACCTTTGAAGATTATATGAAGTGTTTAAATGAAAACGCTACTCTCATATATCTCAAATATCTCTTTAAGAAATAATTATAAATCAGTTTTGTCAATCCAACTGTTATGATATTTATCAAAACCTAACCATTTTACAAATACTTGATTTCCTCGTCTTTTGAGAACTTTTTCTACGAAATATACATCCGGATACTTGTCCTTCAACAGTTCCAGATCGTAGAATCCACCGGAGATGGGCTGATCTCGATAGTCTTTCAGATGATACGTCGTTGGATTTGTAGCTGCTACACGAGTGATTACTTTACTTTGAACTTTGGTCTCTATGCCGCTGGTTCACGAACGAATTTCTGCAACACTTAGACTTCGTTGGCGGTAGTCACATCTTTGGGTTGGGTTTCATTCCGATAGTTTGATGTTTTTAGTCGTTGTAAGCATCTATTAATTCGGACAATATGTTTAACCACTTGTAATTACCGCGTGGTCTGAACTTTTTCCACGTTGCGTTTTTAAGCGTACGATTGAAGCGTTCGCAAATGGATGCTTTGAGATTGCTGTAGGTTGAGTAGAGATTTATCTTGTACTTTCGCATGAGTTTCTGAAAGTCGGTATTGTAGAATTCTTTGCCGCTGTCTGTGTGAAGATTCTTTGGTACTCGATGTTTGATCAATACAGATTTCATAGCTGCTGCTACATCCTTGCCGGTTTTAGTCTTTACAGGGACGGCCCACGCATACTTGGAGAAAACATCAACGATGTTGAGCATGTATCTGTGAC
>UELU01140815.1:0-14959 GCA_900490025.1 Megastigmus dorsalis | reverse complement strand
TATTTAGTGAGAAATAGATGTAGAAACTCACAAAAAGAAGGAATGATAGTTTACCTTTATCACCCTTCGTTGAAATATTAAATTGATTAGGAAATATTAAGTTGGAGGATTCCAATTTTGAAGAGAAAGTGTTGTTGAACTGACAGTAAAAATACACTCTTAACATCCAAAAGCAAACTTGATTATATCTTGATATTTGATGACAGGATTACACTCACGTTTTAAACAACAATTCCCTTGCACTCCCGGACGCGACTCAAGAAGTTTTGAAACTTGTACACGCGTACTTTTTTCGTCAAATAGATCGAAAATCTCGCTTCCTGCCGGCCGCAAAAGAGAAGCAGAAGAAGTATACCGTGGTACTATAGTTGCCACAGCGCCTCCATCCAAGTTGATGAAAGCTTACGATTACGCACATAGCCAGCCGAAGCCGACGAAGGAAAGGAGAGGCAGAGCGAAAAAATCGATATCGACCAGGACAATTCGCAGAGTTCCTAAAGAGAAATACGGTTGTGACGCGATCAACACATTACGAGAATAGACACATTATTTCATATACTCAATGAAAAAATTAATCCTATAACAAAATATTAAAAAACTCTTACTCTTAAAAAAGCAAAGTTTATAAAATCATTCTGTCAAATTTTGATCCACTATGTGAAAAAAAATAATGAGATAGAATGTTTTACAGCGATTGAAAATAAGAAAACTTGTATTTTATCGTAAATTTTAATAAGGCTTAAAAACTCTGTGTTAGAATTTGAAGCACTGCACCGCGCTTGTTTGTTTACATTGTGAAGGCCACGTAACAGCTACTACTGACCTAATGCTGAGTTAAAAACAATAAGTCGCGTCCGGGAGTGCAAGGGAATTGTTGTTTAAAACGTGAGTATAATCCTGTCATCAAATATCAAGATATAATCAAGTTTGCTTTTGGAGGTTAAGAGTGTATTCTTACTGTCAGTTCCTCAACACTTTCTCTTCAAAATTGGAATCCTCCAACTTAATATTTCCTAATCAATTTAATATTTCAACGAAGGGTGATAAAGGTAAACTATAATTCCTTCTTTTTGTGAGTTTCTACATCTATTTCTCACTAAATACACTTCTGGTTTGTCTATTTTATGTGCTTATTATTATTTAAAGTTTGATGAGGTGTTATTGTTGAAAGTTCATGTGAAAGAATAACATCTTTAATTATAAATAAAATTATAAAAAATGTATAAAGATTATACTTATGTTGTATTGTCATATGGCTTTATTTATATTTTAACAACACTATGTATTGATTATTCTCATTGATATAGTTTTTAATTTGGTTTTGTATGTTATTTTACAAGTAAAGGTGAAAGTCCAGCTTTTAATGCCAGTATCAATTAATTTGATATAATATAGCTTGTTATGCTTTTTTGAATTTAAATTTTAACGTTAAGAAGGTGATCTGAAATTTTAAAAGCAATTAAGAATTAATTTTATGTCACGAGTCAATCAGTTGCACAATCCTGCACACATGATCTATCATTGTAGAAGACCAATGTATCATTTTAACAAAAATATTAGCTATGTCTTTTTTTCTTAATGCACAGTGGCATGTATTGTAATAGTAAAAAATCTTGAAATATTGAATGTAATTTTTATACATTCTAAGCTGTTAAAATCAATTTAAACTCCTTTTTTAAATAAGATTTTAATATTATTACATGGCTATTCAATGGATAATGACTATTTCTAGGTAGTGGACTAGACCCATGGTCTCTAATCTCAGTCATTCTGTCCATCTCATTACTGATTTTAGGTGTTATATAATGGCAGGTACTCCAGACAGTTGAGAAGGTGCGAGAGAGTCCATTTTTCTAATTCAGATAAAACAATGTTTCATTTTACTATTTATTTTACAGTTGGGAGAGCCAGATTCAGTCGTTCTTCCCTTCTTATTGATGATCTTGGTGCTGCTCGATGACAGCTTATCCAGACAGCTGAGAAGGTAAGAATAAGTTCCACTTTTCAATTGAAATAAAACAATATTTCATTTGTGTGTTTATTTTATAGGCACGGGAGCAAGTATCTGCAACCCATTTCGCTTCTGGGGCCTGTATGTAGAAGTGGTGATGATATTCAACAGTCTTAAGAAGGTAAGCATGCTCTCAATCTTTATATGTGAATATTTTGTCAGTTATAGCTAAAAACCGGTTTTTTGGAATTTTAGTTTATGCTGGCATTCAGTCCATACATTGCGGATCAGGCTCATTATGATACTGTCAGCTTTTTATCACCGGACAGGTAATCCTTAATTTCAGCAAGATCGGTCAAAAACTCATTGAGATAAATTGTAAACTTAATTAGCAATATACATATACATTTGCATTTATAGAAACGCCAAATTCAATTTTGTCATACTAGAAATTTGTTTTGTGACAAAATATATCACTTTTGGGGTGGTGGCCAAGCGAGTGACCAAGCGCACATGTGGAAGGCTAGCGAGAAGGCTTGGAACGAGACAATCAGCTATCTGCGTTATGCTGGTCTCCTGTTCGCGTTGTATATTATGTTTTGCTTTTATTCAATTGAATACTTATACTCTAGTTTTTTAATTATTAATTCAAATTTTAAAAAGTAATTTATTTATAGGTATAAATAATCGACTCACCTGTTTTATTAATCTGTAATTAACTTATATTTCATATGTTTCGGCAGCTCGTGTTTCTATTCTATATGTTATTTTAATTTAAATTAATTTATTTTATTTTGCTAGAACTAGAGAGTATTATCAAACTAAAGATTATTTTGTGCAGGCAACACTGCACTTATTACAACGCGGATCTGAAACGGCACTGTTTAGAGAACTTAGTTGAAACGGCCCGGGCTAGAGATCAAAGCTGAAATGCCGGGGACATAGTTGAAACGGCACCTTCTAACCCTCAGTCGACGATTGATCATTCTTTCTTTGTTTCTTAATTTATAGAGTGGAGAGCCGTCCTTGGCTTAGTGGGTAAGGCGCTTGCCTGCTAATACAAAGCGACTCAAGTGGTCGTGAGTTCGATTCCCGTCTGGAGCTCGAAAATTTTTTCGGGCTTTTTTCGGACGGAAAAAGAACCTCGACTACGGTATTTGGAAAAAAAAGTCCCGCTGGGCATAATTATTGAACAATAACAAGTCCCACTGGGCAAAAATTGAATAAAAAAGTCCCACTGGGCAAAATACCAGGTAATGGCCTAAGCTCACCAGCAAAAGGCCAATAAAAACTATTAAAAAAAAAAAAAAAAAATTTATAGTGTGCTGGAGTGGTCAGTGAGTTAGGGATTATAGGGTGGCGGTGGGGGGGGGTATAAGGGGAGACAATTTAATTTCATATTTCAGTCCCTGAAGAAGAGCTGGAGCGGGCTTGAAACGTAGGACGTTGTCGGTATTTGTGATGAGGGAGGGGGTAATATTTACTTTTAGAATATGTAATAAAAAAATAATAATTTTATTCGTTATGTTTAGGTACCTTACCCCTTTAAACTGTACATTCTTTTATATGTTTCAGAAATATAATTTAAGTAACATTCAGTTGACGCGTAGTATTATGTAACATGCATCGATATAGTTTTTTCTATTGAACCAAGCAAACAGTCAGCTTCAAAAAAGGAAGATATAAACTTCAAACATTCACAAACAAATATTATAAGTATTAAAAATAAGTATTCCTATACCACATTAGTATATAGTTTTGCACTAAAATAAAAGTATTCATTATGTAATAAAATGTAAAGCTATTGTTCTAAAAGAAAATTATGCATTTTACCTATTCTATTCTAGAATTTATTTATAATCAATCCATTATCTCACACTTGATCCAAATACAATTTCATTCTAAAATTCTACAGAAACTTATATTTTACCTTTCAGGTACGCTGTTGCATAATGCTACATATATTTCTTTTTAGTTTCTCCAATATTACTAATATGTTTTAGCACTAAAAAATAATTGTGGAAATTTTTGAGAATTCCATGGGAGCTCCAGCAAAGCCACCCATCAGACGCGCGTGACGTATTTTTTTGCATAAAACAGACTTTAGTAGGAAAATAGCTACTCGCCGCTCATTGTTTACATACACTACGGGATATGTTACTCATCGCGGTAGAAGGTAATTTTTCATACAAAAATATCAATAAAATAATTTATGATATTTCAGTTAGCTATGCTCTAGGGCAAATGTATATACCTAAGTTTATATTGTCTATAAGTTTTTAAATTATAAATAAAGACGGAACTTTTCAATAAGCTGTTATACTTTTTCTTGATAACTCTTTGAATAATTTTGTTATGTGCACGTTTTAACTATAATCTTCTATATACGCATTATGTTTGTATTCTAATATGCAGTTAAATCGATTGTAATAGTGGTAAACCATGATTATTCTGTATATTATGTACCATTAAGTTATACAAAATAAACGTGTACTAAGAAGGGGAACCCAAGGAGTCCGGGAAACCGATTTGGCTGAAACTATGGAAAATGGTTTCTTGTACATAAAAATGAAGCTGACGACCTATGAGTTCTTTAAATGGGCCCTAAATTCGAAAATAATAACAGATTCAGCAAAATATATAAAAAAACACGTGCTGCTTCAAATCAAGATAACTCAGCAATTAAAATTGCTACCGACTAGCATAGAAAAGCAAATAAAAATAGGAAAAATTTCATTTAATTCTCATTTTTAAGTTATGGATCATTGAAAATAAGGCTGAATATTACATCTGAAAAAGAATTCAGTTTTCCCATTATGTTTCAAGGTAAAATTGTTCTTAAATTTTAATCATCCATAACTTCTGAACGAAATAAGCTAACGACTCAAATAAAAATGAAAATGAAAGAAAATCTTTCCTACTTTCATTTGAGTTTTTATACAAGTCAATAGCGATTTTAAAGGCTGAGAAATCTTGATTTGAAGTAGCACATGTTTTCTCCTATATTTTGCTTAATCTGTCATTATCTTCGAATTTAGGATCCATTTGAAGGACTTATAGGTACTGAGCTTCATTTTTAGGTACACGAAACCGTTCTCCAAAGTTTCAGCCAATTCGGTTTCCCGAACTCCTTGAGTTCCCCTTGTAAGTTGACAGAGAACATATATTTAAACTAATTTCGCATCGGCGGCGTTGATGAACGAGTACGAGTTTCAGCCACTTTCGAAATAATTATGCAGGTAGTCGTTGGCTTGATCGGTAAGGCGCTTGCCTGCCAATACAAGGCTGCCTAAGTCATCGTGGGTTCGAATCGCGTCATCTAAAAATTTTTTTTATTATAAATATAATCTTTTCAATATTGTTATTAGATTTTATTTGTTTATATTTTAACAATTTTTTAAGTAAATAAATAAGCTAAAATGTAAATAACTTAAATAACTGTAAATAACTTAACTTAGTTTCGTGTTTAGGTATTATCATCCGGATGTTAACGAATATGTCACGCTAGATTTATACTTGATTGGTGTTTTAACCATTTTTGTTACATAAAAATAAAACGTTAATATGAGATGAAAAATCGTGTCAAAACGTCAAGTGAATAGTCAGCTGATTTTTCACCTGATTTTCAAAGCTGGGGAGCTGCTATATACTTTAGAATAAAAAAATTATTTTGACCTTAAAAAAGAATTTCGCAGAAAAAACAATGACTCCATCAGAAAAGTTGAGAAAGAATCTATTGATCTATGTCCTTTTATTTTTGCTAGAATCCTTATCATTTGCTTGTGAGCGAGTTAAACAGAGTTTATTTTATGCGGAAAATGCACCGCACGTACTCGCTGATTGGCTTTTACTGAACGCTCCCCTATATATGTAACTAATAAAAAGAGCCTGTTATATTCCTAAATCTAAATAAAAAAAGAAAAGAGAAAAGTAATCAATAGCCCGTGTAAGTGAGTCGAATATGTATGAATGAAATTTATAAACGAACGGAACAAGAAAAGGATAAGAATTCCACACTTTGCCCAAGACTTTTCGATTTCTCATCGGAGTTGCTGCTCAAAGCAGTCCTTCGCAAGCGAATTGTCCTCTGTGATCAGCAACGAAGCCTTCGAAAATGAGCATTTTTTGAGTGGGTGTTCTCCTGAGAAGGACATCTTTGTCATCTTTGCAGCAGAGCTCTCAGGTACAGCATTAGCTTGCCGCTTACTATATCACCAAGCTCTCCACCTGGTAATTTCCCTTTATATAGTTTATATAGTACTATATATATACTTTATATAGTATATTATTATATAGTAAGTTATATAGTAGTAATAGTTATGGGAGTCTGGTGAATATGGACCCTTCTTCTGAATGGCTCTGATTTTCACCTAATTTTAGTGTGACATATAAGTGTTATCAATCAGATGATAACTGTTTAAGCCACTTGGTTTTTGACGTAAGAATTGTCTGTTAGTTACGATTGTAAATTTGGCAACGTTGCGCATTAGTGGTTAGGCGTTAAATATTGTCGCGATTTGGCATCATGTTGCGCGGTAACGGCAGATACTCGTGTTTTGTCAGATCTACGAAAGCCGTGAGAGAGAGTAGTTGCGTCTTGCCATGAGCGCTGCGGAAGGTCTGGAATGCGCTAACAGTGACCTTTACCTTTTGTTATTCTAAACTTTATATTTGAAGAAATATTAAACCAGGAGTCAATATAATAAATAGTTATCTTGAGTTTTATTTGCAATTGTGGTTTGTATGCTGTTTTGCCTTCCTCCGTCTGATCCAAATTGATTACCGGCAAGTTTTCAGAGTGACAAACAAATCTTTTTATCATAAGGAATAAATAGTACATATATATTTCTAAAAGTGTCACCAATAACACCTAAATAGAAGGCCAAAGGTAAGTTATTTGTATTTCAAAAAATTTTCAAATTGAGGAAAAAACGCTTAAATGTAAATAACTTAAGTCCCTGTTGAAAATATCCAGCTCTCCAGTTGAATTTCACTGAAACGCAAATGGATTTGACTGGAATTCCAGGCGGAAGGAGCGTCAACTGACCTGGTGTACCTCCTGACATTTTTTGGCAAATATCGCACATTTACGCACACTTGATAACTTTTTTCTAATGCCGCGTGAGCACGTGCACTTGTCAATACAGTACTCATAGCATTCAGCACTTACCGTGGACATTCTCGTAATTTCAGGACCGCGGCTCGTTGTAAAGTTCTTCTTTACTCTAACTTATTTCGAGCTAAACTGAGCTCTAGTAAAATCGCTCTTTGACGATTTACGGATGACTTTTTTGTGTTACGTTTTTGGTAGCATATATTATGAAGCTTACTTGTGTGTCTGGTGTACAGTTTTTATATTATCTATTTATGCTCGCACTCGGTGCTAATCAGTAGTTGTAATATACTGTTACAGAGTTGCTTGTGTCAATCGGCCGAGACTCGGGCTCAAACCTGGGATGGTAAGGTTACAGTTTACGTAGGCGCTCGCCGAGTGCTTATTCCTCAATTTTTGTTTTCACTCATTTTCTGTTTTCGAAAAATATTTCTTAGGTCCAACGCATGACATCGGTCCATTTCTTTTTCTGCCCAAATATGAAGTACTGTTTTCTGATTTTCCATACTCGAAAGGCGATTGGTTTTTAATAACACAAGTTCCCCCAATGTACTTTGTTAATATTTTGATTTAATCATTTTACAGTGTGTGTCACAGACGCAAATATAAAAAATCGCCCTAACTCTTTATTTACCATCTCCACAATATAACTTTGAGAATGGCGAATAGAGAGCGAAATTAACTCTATTCCTTCCTCTTTAAGTTTTTTCTCATACTTTTTATAGGTGAACTGAGCGCCGTAATCGTAACCAATGCGTTTCTGCAGAAAAAGTATTACACGACATATATCAAAAATTCACCTACAGTCACGAGTATGTACTCCATGCCTGTAATGTAGACAAAAGTTAAAAAAATTGTTGACGTCTTACTTCGTTGAGACAAGTCGCAGTATTTCTATACTTAAAGAACTCTCTGTTAGTCTCTGTATAAGTACTAATAAGTGTTGTAACGGGGCTGTTTTTCTTTCAGTGTGCAGTAACCCTGTACTGCACACTCCTATCTGTTGCACGTTGCAGTGGAAAAAAACACTTTGGTTTAACCCACTGATCAGGATCTAACAGCTTCCGTTGAACAATGCGAGACTCTCTTGCTGAGTCTCGCTTTCCGATGCTCAGACCAAAAATACTCGTCAGCTCCGTGCAAGGCTCACGAGTCCAGCTTGCTCAGATAAATGCACAGTAGATCCGCTATCCACTGCGCGCAGCACTTTCTCTTTGTCTCGATATCTCTCTCTCTCTCCGATGAGGGTTGATTATTGCACTGGCTGCAGCCCAGTGCAATAGAGGATGAGGGTGGCTGTGTCACTCACACACACACACACACACTACTATACCAAACTCGTTTCTCTATTTCGCGCGTGTGGTAGCTTTCGCGGCGGAAATCGATCTGAGGCTCGATGGCCCCCCTCTATCGCGCGCTAATTACCGCTCTCTCTCTCTCTCATATGTTCGTTACGTGGTGGGTCTTAGGAGGGATGATCACGTCACTCCTCATCAAAGGGCTCTGGGCTGGCTGCGCACGGATACAAGGAGGCAGTATTTTAAGGCGGTATTCTTGTACAAAATCATGCGCATGCATCTCCCAGACTATCTACGGTGCCGCTTTTCTAGATATGTACCCAGGGGTCCCCAGAGAGGAGTGACAAAAGAACTCGCACCTCCCCTGATACGCACTGAGATTGGAAAGCGATATTTTCAAATTCAAGGTGCGCATTTTTGCAATTTATTACCTGCTGAGGTTAGGAACCTTCCTTCCCTCAGTAGATTTAAGAACGCAGTTAAGGAGTACCTCTTCGAACTCGATTAACATATCTATATGTTAATTTATTACGTGCTGTCCCATATACACCTTTCTTTTATTGGTATGAGTGTATTTAAGGGATGAGTGATAGGAGTGAATGATACATCGGTAATGTGAATGTGCTTAATTTCAGCTCCTTGACTGATAGATATTAAGACATTATTACATTTAAATTTATTTGCTTCGAACTAATTGTTTTATACTAACTGCACACTGTGATATTACTATTAACTATAAGACTGACTTACTCTGATAATCCTCTAGTATTTAAGATTCTGTAATAGCGACTGTGATATCACCGACGAATTAGTGTGCAATATTTTATATTTTAAATTTTATATTTTATAGTATTTTATTATATTTTACCCAATTTAATTATGTATTACTACATTTTTGTACAATTTTGTAAGAAACTTGCAAATAAATTCATATCTATCTATCAATCTATCTCTCTCGCGACACTTACCTACGCTCTCTCTCTCTCTCTCTCGCTCATCGTCCTCGATACCTAAGCGCCGTCGGATCGAGTATACAATCGAATTAATGACTGAATATCAAATTCAATCGTGAATTCGTTATACCCCTCTCCCAGACGCTGGATACCAGGATGGAGATAGCTCGATACCCTATGCTCGCAGACGACATAAGGATAGGTAAGGATTCTACTTGGATGATCCAAAGGAATATCGAAATAAAATTCAATATTTCTTGCAAAAATAGAAAAATAGGTGCGACGGCACGCTCATATGTGCGCGCGCAGTCGCGAAATTCAAGCGGCCAAGATAAGACACGCTGCGAGCGCGAGCGAAATCATGCGTAAAGTAGAACCAGCGTTGCCTAGCAACGCTGGTGATTTCACACCGCTACTGATTGCCGCCGATTTGAGAGCCTTTATAACGCGGCGTAAGCTCTCAAATCGACAGTATTCGTCTGGTGCTTCAGGCGTGAAGGAGCTCCTTACACGCCTGAAACTCCTAGAATCCAACCAAATCGACTATCTGGTGCCCCAGTAGCCGAGTTGGAAAGACCCGAATGAAATACCCTTATGGCTTCAAAGGAATCTGGTGGTATGCACTGCTCAAGTCAAGCGTAGATCTATATCTGGCTGACTGGAGCTTGCGCAGGATGTGATCCATAAATGGCAATGGATAAGCATCTGGTTTAGAAACGGCATTGACTTTTCTAAAGTCTATGCACATTCTATACTTGCCGCTACTCTTCTTCACCATCACGATTGGACTGGCCCAACCGCTCTCAGATGGTTCAATAATTCCGGCCTCGAGCAACTCCTTGATCTGGCGGTGCATCTCCTCTTCGATCTTTTTAGATACAGGATAATGCTTTTCCTTAATGGGTCGAACTGAAGCTACGTCTATTTCATGCTCCACTCACTTAGTACACCTAAGTATACTCTCTGGAGCTCTAATAGCTCGATCAAGCAACCGCTCAAGCTGCTCTCTCTCAGCTGACTCCACGTCAGCGAGTTCTATGGCGGAAATAGCTGTGACTTGCCTCTCGCTAAGCCCAGCAATTTCGAGATCAACATGCCTGTTTTCATCCTTGAAAAACAGTTGATTCTTGCAAGGATCCAAGAACATAAGAGTCAGAGTCCAACTCGGGCATAATAGCCACCGTTACATCCTTTTGGATCCCTGCGATCTCGGAAGGTAAGCTAACATAGCCTACGATGGGCGACTAATGACCATTTGCCATTCTTGCCCCTCTGCCATAACTAGGCCGAAGTTCTCTGCCACATGCACTAGCGATTGTAGTCCTACCGATCACATCACAGTGCGTGCGGCTCCTGGATCGAATAATGCTCGAATCCTGTAGCCATCAATGTGCTTTTGGAGCCACCAACGATCTTCGCTTTCACCAGGATTCGAGCATCCTTCTATTGACCCCTCTGGTTACTCAGAGGTCCTCATACCTTCTGAGCAATTCTTACCAGCCTCTTTGGCCAATTCGGAGGTCTTAGGCGGGGTTATAGGAGCCGCAATGACCTCTACTGCGTGCTCCTTTTCTCGTTTTCCGCCACGTTTTTCGGACAATATCGCGCCGAAAGCCCCGGTTGATCGCAAACAAAGCACTTAAATGGCTTGTTCACTCTCCGGGGGCTAGATGGACGACAATCGCCACCATGATCTGCTCTGCTCCCTTTCTCCTTGGGAGAGCTCTGCCTGCTTTTGGGCTTATAATACCCCTGCCTTTTCTTGAAATCTCGCGGAGACTTGCTCCGCGAACGATCAATCATTTCCGCCCTCATAGCCTGAACTTCTTTCAGGATTTGAGCCAAGTCCGGCATACCTCGCGGTGCTTGGCTCACTGCAGCTACTTTCGTCTCTGCTACTGCAGAGACGCTAGATTTCACCTTCTGCGGCTTGACCGTCCTCTTGTATGCCGCCTCCGGCGTTACCGTATGCTGCGAAGACGGTGGAGGTTTAAAAGCCTCTCCTGCCGCAGATATGAGCTCCGCTTCTCTAGCCAACTCCATCAGGGACTCTACGTCACGCACCTCTGCGCGACGTACCATGCACTGGAGCTTTGGTAGCATGTTCCCGTGCATAATATCTAGCTGTGCCTCCAGCCTCGGCACAGGAACTTGCTTTAATAAAATGGCCTGCAAGCACGTGATAAAATCACGTACAGGCTCTTCCTGACCTTGCGTCCTCGCATTGGCCTCTGCTACCAGGCGCTACTAAAAGCCTTTGTTTGTCCCGCACCATCTTTCAGCCGCTGCACAGAACTCAGCTCATGTTCTCCATTTCTCACGACCATTTCTGTACCAAATGGCCGCGACACCAGTTAATAATTCTGATAAAGAGGATAGTAACTCCTCTTCTGTCAGATTGGCCAATAATCTGCACTCCTCAACTCTCGTCAAAAATATGTCTATACTCTGGTCGTTATCTCCAGAGAATCGAACTTGCCATTTTCTGACAATCTGGCCCTCGTCTCTGTTCAATGAGCGCAAATGAGAGTTATTCTCCTGCAATGATCTAGTATTGGATCTGAGCACATCACCTGCACTCAGATCCATCATTTCGGTGCTCATACTCTCTGGTCTATGGCTACCTGAGATATTTCCCCTCCTCCAGGCTGCGCCTACTCATCAAGCACCCGAAACTACCGAAGCCACTCTTGGCACCTGGGTATATTCCAAGAGGCTTCTATTCTCAGGATACTTAGTATACGTCTCCTGGAAATTTACCTGTGCCTTTCTCTGGGCTATATTATCGGCCTGAATCTCTTGACGCAGGCCAAATCCTGACGTTAATATCCCTGTCGCCCTTCTGCTTTTTAGCCTTGTGCTAGACGCAACTCTGCGACTCTGCTCCTCCTGGTGCATGGTAAACTCCGGCGCAGTTGGTTTCAACTGGCCGCTACCGCTTTGCACCTCCGGAGCCACAGCCTTCCACTCAGCTTCTAACACTGCACAGCGTAGAGAGACATCTCTTACGCTCTCATGCAACATCGCTAGTTGTTGTTTAATTTCGGTGAATATATCCAATATATTCACCGAATTTTCTTTTTCTGGGACTGACACTGGGTGCATCTCGTTTATACTTCTGCTCCCTATTGCTGCGTCAATCCCATCAGATCCAGAGTTCTTTTTTGACAGCCTTTCTCGCTACTCACATTCCTCCTGCTTCTCATCTACGGAGCTCTCTTCATGGAGCTTCGAGTTATGATGTACATCTGCTGTAACATTCATATCTCCTTCTTGGCGAGACTTGCTCAGTGCATACAACTGAGCTTCTCTTTTTACATCCCATTCTCTCAAAACAGGGTCTTTTGCCAGAAGCTATACTGGATGCGTACTATCATTACGTGTATCGTTGTCATCGATAGCCGCCCTTGACTTTTCCTCTATAAAGGCCCGACGCAACTCCTCTCGCTGCATCTGGGCCTTTATCTCGTCTGTCTCGTACGTAGGTTCGAAATCGGCTGCAGAGTACTCACTCAACAGCCACTTCTGCAGACGACTCTTTTTTTGAGATTAGATAGAATCTAAACGGAAATTCGTGTTCAATTCCTCTAAATCAATGTTCGAAACTCTCTCTGGAGTTCGAATCTCACTACGTGCACTAGCTTATTATCACTAGTGCACCTTTCCAGACTTGCTCGTGTAACTATTCGACTCAAAACGCGTTCGAATCTTGAATGCTTGAGTTCGAATCCTCTTCTGCTCGAGTCTAATGGCTTTATGTGCACTAGCTGTCCTTGCTAGTGCACTTCTCCTATCCTCGTGTGATGCACAGGCCGCCCCTAGCCTGTGCTTTCGCCAAATGCTAATCTTCGGGTTCGAACCTCGCTATGCACAAGTTCGAACTCTTCTTCTGTTCGAACTTCTCTTGCTGTGCACGTTCGAACCCCGCTCTATATAAACTCTCGAAACCTGTTATCGTAGGTTCGAATCTCGCCAGTGGTGAGCTGAGATCGATTCCGTGTGCTTTCGGTAGAATATCGCCAATCTAGCAAATTTTTGCTTAACAAAATATTTCGCGAAATTAAATCAATTAATTCATAAAATCAATCGATCAAACCACACAAAAAATAATTCTCCCAAAAGCACCCTACCGCCATTCAATTAAATAATTTGCCCGTTAAAACTTTTCCTGAAAATGCAAAAAAAAAACAACGCAACAAATAATAAATAAACAAACCATACATATCACAAATATTAAAAATTCGTGATGTACTTCACTTGTCTATGCTCAATCACCAAAGTAATTTCTGTTCCACCAAAAAAAAGAAAGAGTAAAAAAAAATTTTTTAAACTGTTGTACCGACAGTTACTCGCGATGCTTTATCGATATCAGGTGGATTATTACTAAATAATCCTCCCAGCTCTCTAACTGTTTTAATCACCTCCACGAATGAAGTAACTCGCGTCCAAATATTTAAACCATAATTTAAACAAATTAATCATTCATTTATCACAAATATTTAACGCTAGCACACCACTAGCACTGCTGCACACAGCACATACCACTGTGCACAGCCTTCAGCTGCGAGTACAAGCCACCAATAATTTAAATCGAAAATCGATTAAAATTTCTGCTGCTACGCCTATGCGCCTGTACTCGCGCTGGTTCCGCGCCGCTGGCACACCTGGTGTATCTACTGTGGCGAGCGCCTCGGCTCTCGTCGGCTCGCGCTGCCGGCTCTCGTGCCTTGCTGGCAACGTAGGCGCTCGCTGGCTACAGTGCACTGTCGCCGGCGTATTACCTCTCTCTCTCTCACACTCACGTAAGCGCTTACACGTGCCGAGCTATACTCTTACGTATAGCTCCGGCGCATGTAAACAAAGTCGCTTTGACTTTGAGCGCCTTCACGCCGCGTGCCTTCCCGGTTTAACGCACCTAAACGAAACGCTAGTGCTTGAAATACTATTTCGAATAATATTTCAAACTGAAGTCCGTATCTTTCCTCGACACGTGATTTCTGCACTAATACACGCGCACTAAATTCTTAATATTTTCCTCGCCTAAATCTCGAAACCGAATACGTTAATAGCGCCAGTTGTAAGGAGGCTGTTTTTCTTTCATTGTGCAGTAACCCTGTACTGCACACTCCTATCTGATGCACGTTGCAGTGGGAAAGAAACCCTTTGGTTTATCCCACTGATCAGGATCTAACAGCTTCCGTTGACAAATGCGAGACTCTCTTGCTGGTGTCGACGTGGGCGGAGCGCTCGTCTCTTCGACTCAATACTGGCAAGACCAAAGCTATAATGTTTGGTTCTAGAAAATATGTTAATGATTTAAAAGAAAAGGGATTGCCATGTGTTGACTTGGGGGGAGGGGCGCTTGTGCCTTTTTCCGACGCAGTCGTGAGTCTCGGTGTTACATTAGATAGTAAATTAACGTGGAAACCGCAGGTCGATTGTTTAACTAAAAAAGTAAATAAAGCCCTTTACAACCTGCGGTTTATAAGGGCATGTACCACCGAGACTTTACGTAGAAGATTGGTTGAAGCCTTAGTCGTACCACATCTAGACTATTGCGCTGTAGTGTTGCTTGATGCGTCCGATGAACAAAGAATACGGTTACAGAGACTGAGTAATACATGTGTGAGATACATATATGGTG
>UELU01140814.1:0-18065 GCA_900490025.1 Megastigmus dorsalis | reverse complement strand
GACTCGAATAAACGTTGCCTCGCCGCTCTATCTCGATGTTTGTATACAGTATATATACGCCTTCGACTGAATAATTAATTAAGACGCCTTTTCATTGGACTAACTTTCGCTACAGTTGACTTTTGTTTTGAACAACTGTTTCGGATTTAAGTCAGATTCGTAGAGTACATACTTGAATACTTAGCAATATTGTACGACTGTTCACTTGATTTAATGTATATTTATATAGGTGGAATAGTGTGCAATCGAAGTAATCGAACTAGATGGAAGGAAAATATTTGAAAACGATAACGGAGACAATATGATTTAGTCGTACTATACATATTCCCACGATATGTAAAAATAATTCGCGATCGATTCTACCCCTCTCATAAATATTTTCGCTAAGCTTATTCAAGTTTTCCAGCGCAGTCCGGAACACCGATATACCTATTGGCGAGCGAGCGCCAGTCTGACTTATTTTCCGCGCAAACTTGCGCCGCTTTTCTTCAATAATAATAATTGCAGAGCAAGCGAGCGCGATATTTCCGTCCTCCAAGACCATATTGAATCTAGCTAAATTTATCAGCTATGTGTATATGCCGCCGAGCGAGAATATTTCGAAAACAGTGCGATGAGAGGCCGAAAGCGAGAGTTTATAACTTTGTGCGTGTCAATGGATGAACAGAACTGCCGTGTGCGCGCGGACTGTATTAGTCTAAACTCACTATATATTCACTCGCTGCTACATCGGGAATTGAGTGCCTCCCCGTTGCCGCTTCAACAAACAATGAGGAAGATTAACAAGTACTTCTCTTATCCGTTGATATCGGCCAGCTCGCGACGCGCAAATACGCGCGGAGCATATATGTTCTACCGCTTGCTTCTGAACAGGGTACAGTCGAAAATATAAATTAAGAGCGCGGCGGCGCTCCTTTGAATCCTCGCGCGGCGTACTTGTAAGATTTTTCAATTATAACGTCGCAGGCTATGACGGGAGACCCATTACACAACGACACGAGATAGTTGGGGCAAAGTTCCAACGAGACCGAACCTCCAGCTACATAGTCGGCTTACCGAATTAATCTCGGGGAAAAGTTCATTGTGTGCGGGGTTATGGTGGCACTGCACATGATGTGGCCGCCGGACAAAAAAAAGTTGACATTGAATTCGCTCGCGGAGAAAAAGAGACATAAAGTCAGAATGGGCTATACAAGGGAGATATAGAGACGCAGAGGCTGGGATGGACACGCGAGAGCAACAGAAACAAATGCCCGCCGCATTACATACTCGCGACTCTCTCTGGTCGGCGGCGTGTGAGCGAGCGGCGTCTCTGATGTCTCTCTCTCTCTCTATACATATATAGCCGCCTGTGAATCGCGAGCGCGCGCAGCTTCGCACTGCGCACCGGTACTAGAAATTTAATTAAAATTTAATTCTGGGTTTTGCTAATCCGCAAGTTCGAGGCCTCCTCTCCTCTCTATGTCTCTCTCTCTCTCTATCTCTATCTTTCTCTATCTTTCTCTCTCTCTTTCTTTCTCCATCTCTGTTGCACGAGCTCGGGTCTCCTTCTCCCTCTACCTATCGCTCTCTCTCTGGGCTACGGTATGCAGCAACTCTCTCTTTTTGTAAGCTCTTCGTAACGCTCTCCCTTTCGCTACCTCTGTCTCTTTTCCTCCTTGCTCGTCTCCTACGGGAGGGAAACTCCCGTGCAGAGATAGAGAGAGAGAGAAAGAGAGTCAGTGCGATTCGGGATTGCCAGGGTTAGAGGCGACGGGGATTACCGCTAAAAGCGTACAAATCCTTGCCTTCGTTCGCTCTCTCTCCCTCTACCTCTCTCTCTCCCTCCCTCTCTATCTCTCGCTCGTTCTCTCAGCCGAGTCAAGGCTCAGGAGCAATGTGCTGAGCGCGCAGAAAGAGAGAACGAGAGAGAGAGAGAAAGAGAGGACGAGTGCAAGCGTGGGTCTGGGATGGGCCTGCCGGCAACGAATGGAGTTGCGCACGAGTTTCAGACCGCGAAAACTTTGAAGCGCAGTACACGCCCCCCCTTCATAGTAGCGGTAATAGTCTTTCGCTACGTCGTTACGCCGCACTGTCCCCTTTGGTCTGCCGTCGCTACACCGCCGCTATACTGCTGCTGATGTCACATTATCCTGTATATGCGGTTCTACCCTGTATCTATTAATTGACACGTTACTCGCGCAGCCTGATGTATATCTCGTTAAGAATTTTTTTCAGCCAGTGACAAGATAAAGCGGTACTGTGTCGAGGCCTACCAAAGAAATATCCAAGGACTGTAGGTGACGCCGGTCTTTCATCCATTTCAAATGTACTAGATCCAGTTGCACAAATTAGTTGTATGTATATGTAATTGAAGAAAAATGTTGCCGTTTAAATTCTACAGATTAAGGTGTATTGTAATCTTTATTGGGCAAAATGGGGAAAATAAGAAATTTTTTAAGTACGTATTAAGTGTAATTACGTTCATATAACTTTAGCTTTTGGCGGAATAGTGTAAATCAGAACCGAAATCCACTTAGAAAATATTAAGTAATTTCAGACCAACTTTTTATGCCGCGGAGACTGCAAGTTATTTTACAAATGTTAACTCGACCCCTAATTTCGAAATTCGATAAGCATACGTGAGAGAATATAAATATAATAAATATAACATTAGCATGATCCTTACATAAGTAATTAATGGAATCCTTAATACACGGACTACACCTCACGATTTCGAGAGTACATTATCTAATTCTGTTATTTCAATTTTATAAATAAAAAAAGTTCTCGTATATTTAATAATAGATTATATTCAACTTTTGATTTTTATTTATTTTTTCTTTTTGCAAATATGTAAAATCTTTAGTTTTTTCTTTTTTAAAATTTAACTTTATCTTTAGAACTAAGCTTACTATACTATACTATGTTATCTTTTGCACTCTTCTCACTTGTTTTACATTGCTTGACTTAAATCTTCGATCTTTTATCGTCGTAACATATGTATAAATTATAATTCTTGAAAATTAAGTTTAAACTTGATGAAAACCCAAAATTAAGTGAAATAGAGTTGGAAAGGAGTATGCCCATAATTACCTACAATAAATTTGCACTATCATTTAGAGTATGAAAAGACATTTAATTTAAAAAAAAATTGAAGTACCTTTCTCGAAGGGGAAGGTATTAAAAAAGGCCAAGTTGGTTATTCCCTATGCTTAATACGTGGAAGTAGTAACAGACGAGTATAGAAAGACACTGATTTTCAATTAAGTTTTTATCAACTTTCTCTTGAAATAAGGGGGCCACTTTTTTTTTTAATCGAATGTCTTTGCATGTTCTAAATAATGACGTAGGTTTGGTACGTTGCCCCTAGGCTCTATTTTTTATTCCAATCTCTTAGTCATTTTCCTTTGAAACTGTATTCGACATTTTCTTGAAATATATCTATCATAATACGGTTCTATATCCAATGAATACCCTTTGTCGTATATACTTCGTAAAACTCTACGTTAACATTGAAAACGTACTAGCACTTAAATTAGGTACAACTTCCAGATACGTATTTAATATTTAAAAATTATTCGCAGATTTCAAAGAACGACGAAAAATTGACTGAAAAACATTCGCAGCAATTGCAACTTATTTTAAAAATCATTTATCACAATACCCCTTTTTTTCAAATCGATAATTCGAACTATATAGGGCAAAATGCCCCAGCAGCGACGCGTTCCCATCGTCTCTTTTAAAAACTCAGCCATCCAATTTAAACCGAGCAATTTATTTTAATCAGCTTCTTCTCCGATTCGCGAGCATTCCGGTCTGATTTAACATTCAACCGCTTCACTACGACTCGCCAGCAAACTGCGCAGCGCGTAAAAAGTCGAAACAATCCAGACTGCTTTTTTGCAGCGTCTTGAGCGACTACGAGGACGAGAAGGAGAAGAATGAGTACAGAACGGGGTTGGAGAGAGTGCAAGGGGTTAACATCAACGAGTGAGACAAGGTAGCGCTGTGCGATTCTGCGCTTTCGGCAGCAGCAGCAGCAGCCGAGAGCAAGCAAGCAAGCAACGACGACGAGGACGACGAGGACGACGACGAGGACGACGAGGATGACGAGGAGTGGGCGAGCTTTAAATTGCATTCCCCATCCGGCAAAGCTCACCGACGAACTTTTCCACTCGATTCCACGTCCAATTGCAGATGCTCTGCCATGGAGCAACACAGCAGAAGCAGCAGAAGCAGCAGCAGCAGAGCACAGCGCCCGGAGGAGCAGCGCAAGACCTGGAACGAACCGCCCGAGCTCCCGCGGTAATGGCCTTTAAATGTGAAACAGGCCAACGGGCGGTGACACCTAACTCGCGCGAGGGCGTGATGGAATTCCTCTTATACTTCTTTGCCCAGGGAGAGAGCTGAGAACGAGAGAGGATGAGAGAGAGAGAGGGAGAGAGACGGAGAGAGAGAACTAGCTCTTGCGCATCTCGCGTTTTCCAGCCCCGTACTCGTTATCCGCGTTCTCCATTTCCCACGACACTTGCCTCTTTCCCTTCCAGGCCAACCTTACCCTCCTTCTCTCTCTCTCTCTCTCTCTCTCTCTTCTACTCCCACTGTCTTTGTCAGTCTCTCTTTCTCTTCCTTGCTCTGCCTCTTTCTCGTCCTCGTCCTTTCTCTCTTTTACCCTGGCTCTCCTGACGAGAAAATGGAAAATACAGCCGTTGTCTGCCGGGGATGCTTTATGAAATTTAATAAATATGAAATGAATCTCCTTGGCTGAGCGCACGAGCAGGCTGCAGCGCTGAATAGGTATATATGAAGAGCGGAGGAGGAGAAAGGGAAAGAGAGAGAGAGAGAGAGAGAATAAAATTGTTGGAGAGAGGAAAAAGCTGCTGGGTTTGCGTTGGAGCAGAAAACGACGACGAAAAGGTTGAGATAGAGAGAGAGAGAGAGAAAGAGAGATAGAGAGAGAGAAAGAGAGAGATAGAGAGAGAGAGAGAGAGAGAGAGGGAAGGGAGCGGAGGGAGGTTGTGTGTGTGTAATGAGGTTGAATGAGAGCGAGAATGAGAGGAGATTGTGCCGAGTGAAAAAGTGTGCGAGCAAGCGAGCGAGCGAGAGAGAGAGAGAGAGAGAGAGAGAGAGAGTGAACGACCATTGTTGTCGAATAGGCCAGTTGTTGTCGGAGCTTTTTCAAGCTGCCCTGCTCACAATCTCAGACAAGAATGTTTCACGAGGATTTTCTTCCTCCCCTTGCACCGGGTAGATTAACCGGCTAATTTAAAATTATGCTCGTTAGCATATTCACGGGCGCAGCCGTTGCAACTACTGCGCTACCGTCGCTACCGCCGCCGCTGCCGTGGAGCTCGCGCACACCGATTCAAAAAATCTCGCTTATACGAACGCAGCATTTTTGCGCCGTTCCGGCGCTGCGAAAAAGAAATATGTAAATGACCTTTGTTTCCTTTAAGAGTTGTACTTCTTTTGAGGACCGGGGCAAATTTAATGGTGGATTTCAAAAGGTACTCGGAACAATCGCGGCCGGTTTTATATCTACGCGCTGCCTATGCTTAGACTTTAAATATGAATTGCGCTCAAGTTTTTGTTTTTTTTTTCTTTCCCCTTTGCTTTAATTCTTCTTCTACTTTTTGGACGCCGGCCGACTATTTCGCAAAGTCAAACATTAGGTTTTTATTTTTGTTAATTAACTCTGCTATCGTGTGCTTCGATTGTGCAAATGGGAAGGCCGAGTATATGATGAGTTACGTGTATTTTTTTTATGCTGAACCAAGCACAGTCAATTTTAACGAAATGCATACAAAAATTTTGTTGGCAATTTTGGAAAATATTAGCCAACTTCAGTGCAAAAATAGTGCCATAATTGATGATGGATAATATATGTACATTCTTAAATAACTTCCCCAATTTTCTGTATAAAACTTCCCATAATTTTTTGGGCTGACGATTCTGAATATGAATTCAAAATTGCTAAATTTAAAACGGTTATTTAGATTTACCACTTTTGACACAATTCTTTGGTAAAACTCCACCATTAAAGTGGTGAAGTTTATTTCATCAAATACCATATATTCCGTTGTTAGAGTTAATATAGCGTATTGTTATTTTATTAGCTCACCCATTTAGGACATAGATCACTGCAGCACTTACCTGAAATAAATAAAATAAAAGTTATTTATAATTATTTATATAATGTCATTCTTTTATATAATGATATAGACAGTATCATATAAACATAGACAGTAACAATATTATTTTAAATCAATATCCCATTTAATTAATTATAAAACTATTTATTACTCGCAGCATAAAATTTTAATTAGCTAAAATTACGCAGCCTCCACAAGCATATATGTAATATGTTAAGCACAACATTACCATTGTTAGTGAAATGCATTCCGTTATGAGGAAATCTATTGTAGCCTGAATACCAAATCAATACAATCTTTGTTGAGAGCGTTAAATAATTTGATACTCGACCTTTATTATACGAGCAAGGAAAAAGCGATAAAAGCCATAAAACCCCACTCTACATTTTTCTTCTCCCAGCGTAATCGCACTTAGAGCTATAATTAAACTTTACTTCTTGCCGAAAACCACGCATAAGTTCTCGCATAGGGGGTTACAGCTGCGCGATACATTTTTTTTCTGCGCATTCTTAAGCTATATCCAGGGCTAAATCGTTGTGTGCGCCTCCGCGACTGGCACAAATCGACGAGAGAAGCGAGCAGTCTTTCGTATCCCTTCTCGTCTATAAAGGGGGACGAGATTTCTCTCTGTCTCTCTCTCTCTCACGCTTTTCCTTACTCCAACCACACCAAACTGACCAAAAATAAAAAAAGATAAAATTGAAAATCACAGCGAAATTTTTACCACTATCCGCGCTATATACGTACGCCCCCGCGTCTTTTCGGAACCATCTTAACGACGCCGAGAAACTTTCGCGCCTTCGCAAGCACATATACACTCACTCGGAGACTTACCTATACACATGTACACATCGGACATTGGATTTTTACGAGAAATAAATTGATAAGGGCGGCTGTAAATTCACCGGGCCGGAGAGTTGAGAACCGTTTGAAAGGCGCTCAAACAGTGTATTACGGTCTCTCTCCCTCCCTCTCTCTCTCTCTCTCTCTCTCTCTCTCTCTCTCTCTCTTTCCCTCTCAGTCTCTTTTCCTTCTTTGACGGAGACGACACACGAAGCTCCGCCGCCTGGCACAGAGCACTTGGACGGAAAACAGTTGGGCTTGGCACGACAGCCTCACCTCTCTCTTTTCCTCCCCTCCCCCTCCCCCCCCTCGGGCTCGCCGTCAACCTCCCTCTTGCGCTTTATTACTGGACGAAGTCAGATACTAAAACCTCGATTGCTAACCCTGTAACCACACGCCCCTCGCCCACCCGATCTCGCCTCTTTTCCTATAGTAGTAGTCAAGCTCTCTCTCTCTCTCTCTCTCACTTCTTCTTTTTTTTCCTCTCCTTTTACAACTTCATAACTCCCAGTGGCGTTTGGCGGCCCTTTCCCGCTGCAATTTTCTTGACTCGTGCGACCGCGCGAGATTCCCTTGACTTGTTCTCCCCCTCTGCCCACCCCTCCATTCTCGTTCTCTCTCTCTTTCTCTTTCTTGCTCTTGCTCTTCTTCTGCTCTCGGGATCTTCTCTTTCTTCTTTTTCTGCGCGGAGAACGAGAGCAGCAATAAAACGCCGTTTATTTATTTACTGCGCTACCAAAGCCCCGGGAAAATGAGGGAGGTTAATGTGCCGGACAATGATCCCCCCGTATTCTATATATATATATATATATATATATGTATTTCTAAATCACATTTCCAATCTTTCTCCTTTTCCCATGTGTGCCCGTTCGCCATATTTCTCTCTCTCTCTCTCTCTCTGTCTTTTCCCCTCTTTCGTTGCCCCGCTTGATCTTTTGCGTGTTTTCTATATATATATATATATATATATGTAGAGGTACACATTGTGGAGATTTTATTATTTGCTTTTTATTGCTCCGTCTTTTTCAAGCTAGACCTTCAGAGTATGTTACATATTTATTGCGATATCATTTTGCCGAAGCAATCGCTTGATTTACCGAACAATTCAAAATGAAATATTACTCCGTGCGAATTCGAAATTTCGCAGCGATTTGCTTGTTTCAATTTCAATTCATTTTCAGTGTTAGAGTGTCTTCAATTTTTTCTTCCAAAATGAGCCTTAAGTGCAAAATTTTGCTTTCACACCAAATAAGATTTTAAATGCATTTTAATACCTTGAAGAAAAAACTATATTTATTTCTGTTGATTCCTAATTTCTTTTTTGATTAATTAATTAATTTAAAGACTTTCAAAAAACAGAACACTTAAAATTCGTATAGAATGCACTATCCGAATATCACGGGCATCAACGTGATTACGCTCGTGTGTGCAGTGCGTGTGCAGAGCAACCGAAGTAAATATTTGCTGTGAAACCAACGCTAGTTATTTCCTTTTGAATCGCTCAACTGATCTCGCTCATAAGCTCCGAGAGCAACATATATATATATATATATATATATACGCTGGTGTTTTTATATAAAATAGTAGCAACTCTCGCGAAATTCGTAAAATGCTCCAACGCTCCCGATCAAAATACCATAGGCAGAAAATACCATTAGTTGTACGTTCTAGTAATTAAATAAATTTCCTGCGTTATTGGCACCAAGCATCGATTCATCAATCTATGCTCAATCAAAACAAAAAAAAAGGAATTCACAGTCGCTAGTTATACGAGCGCGCATAACGATTTCTCATCCTCTGCTTAGCCACAATTCAACGTGTCGCGGCTCGCGCACCAAGCCGCGTTATTCCGATCTCCTATATCTCCCTCCTACTGTACCCAACCGTCCTTCGTCCTCCTCACTTATTTATTTCTTCCATGCTCAAAGCCAATAAATACGCCGGCAGCGCGCGAGTACAAAATTTAATTACAGCGTCAAACGAGCAAGAGAGGAAAAAAGGTCAAGCCCCGGCGCAATTAATCAACTCCCATAGCTCTTAGTTCATAAAGTCCGCGAGCGCACGGATTCAACCCCGCAGACATACGCTCTCGCGACTATACGTATAGACAAACACACGCGCGCACGATTGCCAGAAGCCTGGCGCAGAGAATCGAGCATTTTCGTACGCGTCACGCGAGAGAGCTCCGAATGTCAAGATTTTCCCCCGCTGCTCGCTGTATATGCAGCTCAGTGGCAGTGGCATAGGAGCCGGCGTCCCGCTTGTCTGACTATATACTGATACCTCAGCGCGCGCGTACGTTCTTGCAGACTTGCCTCTCTCGCATGTGCAGTCTCGGAGCTAATCCGCATGGAAAGACACCGCAGCGGTTTTGCTTACTGCCTCTCTCTCTCTCTCGCTCTCTCGCTCTAACTCTGATCGTTTTGCGAAATTAATCGTTTAAATTTGCATTTTGATATAGGCGCTCGCAGCTCGTCTACACACACACTCACACATACACACGCACACCGCGGCGCTAGCTGCCGAGCAGTCATCAAGGAGACCTGCAAAGGAATAGCGATGCTTGAATTATTCATGAATACGGTTAGTATAAATAAATTAAGTATAAGTTTCTTTTTTTTCAGATGCAAAATTGGGGAAAGATAAATATTAATTAAAAAATACTTTAGACAAACTTCTGTCCAAAGAATTATCAACATCTACTGGCAAAGTTTTAAGTGATTGTTTCAATGACACCTTCAAAAATCTCTATGTCTACCTAAGCAGATATTCTCTGGGCGGAAATTTTTGAAGGTGTCATTGAAACATGCACTCGAAAAAAGTTTCAC
Source organism: Megastigmus dorsalis (assembly GCA_900490025.1). Lineage (NCBI taxonomy): Eukaryota > Metazoa > Arthropoda > Insecta > Hymenoptera > Megastigmidae > Megastigmus > Megastigmus dorsalis. The sequence continues at coordinate 8,260 of UELU01140814.1, read as the reverse complement.
CAGTAGATAGATAATAATTTTATTAACGTAGAACACCTGTAATTAGGATTTGTGCAATCATGTTTTAATTTAGCTATATCTGATTGTTCATACGAATTACTGATACGTAATAAGCTATATTCTGACTACATAAAAGTGAGTAATCAATAATGTGAAGGAATTTTAAAAATAAAATAAAAATGTGAAAAGGTACAAGTCGTCATTGTACACTTTATAGAATTAAATTTATCTTGGGTTAAGTTGTTAAAACGAATTGATTAATTCGCAAAAATGTGTATGAAAACGAGATCTACTTTTCGTAGTATGAGAAATTCAAGTTGGGTCGACAATATTTATGTCATCGGCTTAGGAGGACTGAAAATCAGCTCATCGGCTTTTGTGTTCGCTACTGGCCTTGGCCGCCAGGCATAAAGTCAATCTGTATTCCAAAACAAACAAATTTCACTTATTCTTTTGATTTTTCTAAATAAAAATCTTATAAGACAACAATTTTCACGAATTTATCTCCAGAGTTAAAAATTAATGTGAGAATTAAAATTTCTATATTTTTGTACGTTCTGACAAATAATTCCTGTGTATAAATTCGAAAAAGAATATTAGGTAAAATTCTATTAATGAGGGTAAAAATAGTTTTAACAACAAATTCGATTGCACTAAAAAAAGTAAATATTGTATTTTATACGAAAAATTCCCTAAAACAGCAAGACGTTCCACAAAATAATGTTTCTGGTAACGTCGGAATACAAAGGGTAGCCATCTCAAGTGAAGAAAACAAAACAAACGCGATATAGGAGGAAAAATAAGAAAAGGCATATACGGAAAATCTGAGAAACGTATGAAAGTAGAATAAGTCACGAACGTTCGTTTCTTTAAATTTAGAAGATTCTCAGCGGCTTTGCAATGCGGAAGTTCTATATATTATCTGACATGCATGAAGATAAGCTTGAGTTTTCTTCGAGGACTTTTCATCCACTTTGTCACGAAAACATTGAATATGGTTTAGAGCATCCGTATGGATAGAAGCTTCTACGTGCAGCGTTTTTTTTTATCTTTATAAAGCAGAGAAATGACAATCCCCCAATATAGTACAAAAACTATCTGGATCATGAAAACTTTTGTCGAATAAAGTAACTAATAGGATGAAATGAAAATAGAATGGAAAAATTATTATTAGCCTAAACTTTATTCAGTTTTTCAATCCAGTAAATCTGAAAAATCTTGGAAAAACTCCTTTTCTGCGCATAATTTTTTTAATTTAAAATTTTTAAAAGTAATGAGGACTTGCTAAGGTTGTTAATATACTCTCTCGTTTTCGCATTTACTTAACAATTATAACCCATCTAACTATTCGGCATATTTTTATGACAATATGTTCGATGTATACTGCGTTTAAGGGCATGAACTACATTATAGTCGTTTTATAAAATTTCATCCACATTTCACAGAGATTTCTGTCGTCGAAAATGTCGTTCGCAATTCGCAGCAATTTTCAAGAAATTTTTGACGGCAAAAGTCCCTGTAAATTGTAGATGGAATTTTATGAAACTGGAACCACGTTTACATTATTATCGAGGTGCTAACAATGAGTATTTTCCAAAAATTAATTTCTACCTTTATATTTTTCGTCAAATGCAAAAATCGGTAAGGTGATGTATAAAAATTCATTTGACAAAGACCACTGCACAATCCTTATTGAAATTGACTTTCGGTTCAATTAATTAACACTTTATGGAATAATGTAGTTTTTGATGTCCTGATAAAATATCTCAATGAGTTCGAGATTCGTAAATGGCCAGTTTCGAGATAAAGAGTGTCAAACATCTAATTTTCCATTGTAAAGTATTAAATGTTTTAATAAAATAAAGAAATTAAAATCCCTGATCAATGTAATTTTGTTTCCACCAAAACGGTAGAACTTTCGTGGTATAATTTAACGTTTGCGTACGGCTCTGTTGAAGAACCTACAAGCTAATTCTAGCTCGTGCGAGTAATCGATAATAACTGTTTTCCGCTTGGCGAGTCCCGCGCGTTTGGTCGGTAAAGAGTTGGCGTATATACCCTATCCTCATTGCTAATTGCTCTCTTTGTGGCTCGCAAGTTTTAATCAAGTTAGGTCCTCCCGCCCCTCTTCCCCCACGACACGCCACACGATGCGAGAAAAGACACCCGCGCGCGCACACACGCGACGGGAGCTCGGCTAATTTGGCTCACAACAGATGAAAATAAGACTACGACGCCGGTGTCATTTCTTAAATGGGAAAGAACTTAGTACGTGCGGGGAGCACACGTAGAGAGCGTGTGTACACACGACGAGGGCACGCGGGAATGACCGTGGCTGAACCGGAGCTACCTCGGCCCGAATGCTAATTAGGTATATTTCACCTAATTAGCTCCTTAATTTACCCGACTATTTAATTTTAACAAAAATTTACATCCGGTTATTATTAATAACTAATTTGTAATTTTAACCGCGGCTCTCGGTTTAATTAAGAAGCCTTTGCGAGCGCAGGAAATTAATTTCTAATTGAATAAAGTAACAATATATTTCAATGAATTTGAGGCTTATATCGCACTTTCATCGCGGTTTTACATTGATGGGCACGCTTCATCTTGCAAGTTAAAGGTGTAAAAACTTGTCCATAATTCAACGATGGCAAGTAATTATGCGATCCCGTACCCACAACTGCTTCATAACTATACTTATCCTATACTTGCATTATAATCGTGGAATGATAAATCTTCTGATACTGAAATTTTCTTTCTTATATTTCTTCAAGGTATTATTAAGTTTTACAATCAATAACGTACTTATACAACATTCTAAGTGGATACTTTCTAAAGGAAATCCAATATTACACACCTGAAGATATATTAACTGTTTTTCGATTTGCAAACATTTAAAAAATAGACTAAAACAAAGCATTAACATGAATCAAGCAGAGATCGATTAATGGACTAATTTTCAATAAATCCAACGGTATAAAATGCGATTTTATATATTTGTAAAATACGAATCGTCCCAGAAAACTACGTTCACGACATAACGGTCGACCTCGATATACTTTTGCACGAATGGCGATAAAAAATGTCACCTACACACAAAGCGGCTTCGAGCGCGCGCGTCAAAAATGTCGAAGACGTGCATTCATGTACATATACATGCATATATATATATATATTTAACGAAAGCATGACACATACACAAATCGTTGGGGAAGATCCCGCTGAAATAGCCAATACAGAGCTATCGACAGACCGCGAGCGGCTTCTCCAAGCGTCCCACCTCTCGTCGATGCGTCTTCATCTGTAAAGCCCTCCACCCGGTATGTACTTTCTTCTCTCTTTCTCGCCTCTCGCGATGGTGCTCTTCCCCACACATGCACACACACACGCAAGAGCGGCTGTACTGCACGTCGGGATGAGCATTATCGCGGCTGCGCGCTCCCACTCACCCTCTCCCCGCTGTTTACGTTCTGAAACATTTACGTTTTATTCGCGTCACTTTGCATTCGCGCGCTGCGCGCTCGCCTCCTTTCCTTCCTTCCTTCCTCTCTCTCTCTCTCTCTCTCTCTCTCTCTCATTTTTTTCCACGACCTCCTCGCCCACAGCGTGCGACTCCTTCTTTGTCATCTCGAGCCGGAACACCGTATCCGCAGGGCGCATTTCGGCCTCTGCCAGTGGCTGTGGGTGTGTGTGTGTGCATTCGACGTATAACGTGTATCCTTCTTTCTCACTCTCGGCGGCATGCAGCGATGCCAGGCACGTGCGGGAAATTTCGAAAAGCCGTGCAGCGCGCGCTCTCTCGCGCGAGAACGGGAAAGACGATGAGGAGGGGTGGGGGGGAGGGGGCAGAGAGTCGCGAAACGCGAGCACGTATAAGAATAAGAAGGCGTTGGTATATAGGGAGCGAGGAGAGAGCGCGCGCGAGAGAGAGAAAGCACGTGTGCGTGTGCGAGCGTGTGCGAGTTGGGCGCCAAGTTGCGATCGCGCTGACGTTCGACGTTCGTTCGTTTCGTTCCGATGCGCGCCGCGCCCGAAGTCACGAGATGCGAGCCGCTTCTCTAGCTCCCTGGCATTCTCCTACGTCGTGTCTTATCTATCCTTTTTCTATCGCTCTTTTCGCTTTCTCTTCGGACTCCGAGAATTCGATTAAAAATAAGAAGGAACACGGATCGGATTGATTGTGATATAGCGAGAGAGAGAGAGAGAGAGAGAGTCGATTGCAGGCAAGTTGTGTGTGCAGTGCAGCTCTCACATTTTTCTGAGCGAACAAGCCAACTTTGTATTTGACAAAATGGTATCATCGAGATCGGCTGCGAATGCTGGACGCGATCAAATGCTGCGTTTCGATTGAATGGCAAAATGAGAGTTTGAATTATTCAGAGATTCATCGAACGAACTCAATAATATACGGAATAATTTCCACGGAGCCCAAATAACATATAGCATCACTTTATTTTCATAGAAGAGTACCGCATTTTTCAAGTTATATTTTTATTTTGAAAATATTAAATATATCGTCCTAATAAGTAAATGAAAAACAATATACCACAAACGTTCAAACATTTTACATCAGAAATCGATATTACCGCTGCAGGAATTACCAGTGCATAGTGTACAGATGTTTTCAGCGATCTTTTGTATATATATCTAGTCACTCGAAGTGGCAGCAGTGAGTATCGTATGGGAATTGAGAACGAAAACAATTGTCGTTGTGGGTTACGCAGTCTCCGGATAGTCTCGAGGTAAGGCAACTGCTATAGGAATAGAATCCGAGATTGTGGCTTCGAATTTCTCCTAGAATGTAGATTTCTTTCACTCTCAATTCTCATTCCAATAGATATCTTAATAAAAGTTTCTCTGGTTTCTCACATCTAAAAAGTAAGTAAAATGTACAGAGGAAGAGTGCTGAAAACATCTATACACTCATATTATGCTTGCAAAAATCCACTTGTAAAAAGTTGTTTTAAGTTCTATTGAATAGGTAATTTAAGAATAAATGCAATTGATATTTAAATGCGGGCTAATTTTTTCAACAACTTAGGTATTTATAATTTATGTTTATTGTCTCTTGAAACAATTCATTTCGCGCACTATTCAAAATATAAAATTAATCCGCGAAACTTCAGGAATTCTTCGGAAAAGTTATGAAATCCCCCATCAGCTATATTCACTTTATTGTTTATGAATGGGGATCTATAAATACTCGATGCGGGGGTTTAATTTAGGCCGAAAGCGCGCCCGCGACTTTGCACCGGTTTCCAGGAGTAGTCTCTCTGGTGTGCGGCACCTGTGTATCCTATACTCGCGCGTCCTGCTTTTCACAGAATCCCCTCCCAACCCCCCCCCCCCCTCACCCTCTTTCTCTATCTCTCTATCCCGATGCATTTTCCTCGCGCACGGCTTACAGCGAATGGATAGAATTTGACTTTCAACGAGGTCGTTTGACGCTGGGCTCGCGCGCTCCACCTTATGGATACCAGAGGCCAACGCGCGTGCGGTCATTTTGCATGTACATGCTTCCTGGCTCTACGTACACATAAATGAAGAAGAGGGAGAGAGAAAGAGAGATGAGAGCTTTATATGTATCGATTGCTTGGCTGAGCGATGATCTGAGAAATACTGTAAGGTATTATGATATGTAAAAGTGCATGTTTTTTATGGTTCGATATAAGTACATGAGGATATTTGTCTAATATTTGCATTTGAGGCTTTTAAGTTTTTAGATTAAAATAGGAAAGTAATTGTAACTTAAAAAAAATGTAATTCGTGAAATATCCGTTTCTGTAAAAAGATCAATAAAGATAAAATATTCTGGAGGATTTATAGAAATTTTACCGAAACTTTCCACAAGTTGAATGAATCAATATTTATAGCTGTAAGAGTAGTAACATTTATTATTATTATATCTTTAAAAGTCGGTTTATCGACTCCACACGTAAAATAATTATTTTAGCTAGAACAATTTCTTCCCATGTATAATTAATTATTATTGGTTTGATGGAAATTATCTCAATTCTTGAACAGTTAATTTTCGGAAAGCTAAGAAATTTATTAAAATAATACCAAGTAAATATTTTCCAAATGTATAGGTATGTATTTCGTCTGGAGCGAAGGGAATCTACCGAATAAAACGCAAAAAAAAATCAATGACTTATAGGGAGAGAAGTAGAGATGAAAAGGGAACGAGTGAAAGAGAGAAAAATGCTCGGGCTTATGCATGTCATTCTGTAGAAAATCAAATTTTATTTGATGCGCACCTGACTGGGGCAGTAAAACATATACGCTTGTCGAGAGACTGTGTTGGACAATGGAGTCCAACTTTCGGTGTAAAAACTTTTTCCACCCGGGCGTGACTTTTTAAATTGAATGATCGATAACTTATCTGGGGGACATTTTTTTTCCAAAAGAGATAAGGCAATTCGTACTGCTAGAAATGCATAGTTAATCTCGCGGGTTCGTATTGTATGACTTTTTTGAAAATACTAACAAAGACTAATGAGAAAATTAGCGAGTTTAACAGTTGCAATTTGTTAGTATTCAACGACGTTTGTTAAGTTTCACTGCTTTCTTGGTTCAAAAATCAAGCTTAGAAAAGCAAATAAATTAACTAAAGCACATATTAACATAACAGATTGGTTACATTCAAATCACTGAAAGTTTATGGGATCATCTATGTAACTAAGCATATTGTGTTTGTCTATATGACGTACTTAAGATTAAAACATATCGAATCTATGATGTATGGGCCCTTTGTTCTAGAAAATAATTAATCATCAAATTATTTTTAAACATTACAAACAACGAAGCCGCAGTGTTAATTACATTCCTCATAAGATTAATTGCCATTCTAGTTCTTATAGACAAACAATATTTTTTTTAAATTAATTGAATAGTCCATCAAATAATAAGAACCTTTTATTGAAATTTAATTTACAAGGTTATCGGTGACCATACCTTTTTTATTTGATATCGACTTAATTGAGTGACGAAGATTTAATAACAATATAATATTAAATCTTTATATTTTAATCGCACACACAGAGTCTGTCAGACATACTTTTTTTTTGCAAAAATGGTGAGAAATAGATGAAAAGCATTAAAACATTGACAAAGGATTCTTGATATTGTACCATCACCACCTTCGGAAGAAAATCATTGAAATACAACCTGATGTTTGAAATCATTTAGTTCTGGTAATAAAATATACCATTGGATGCTTCGCTTATTTTCGTACGTTTGATCAATTTTGCGCGATATATATTTATTTAGCGGATATACAGTTAGACGTTTTTGGCACGACCGCTACAAACTGCCCATAAACGCTTGGCTCTTCGGTGACTTCTGTCACTGAATCTGCTCTCTAACAGAACAAGACGTGCAGGCTCGAAGAAACCTAGATGGGGCGTGAAGCAGTTATTTTAGAATCGGATTAATTATATTATCGGCATGGTATAACTATAGAGGTTTAAAAAAAAACAGCACAAAAGAATAAATTTCATCCGTTGCACACCTTCGTTATTTGAAAATGTCTGTGACCAGTAAAAAACCTTTATGGATTCCTTGAGCTTATTAATTAAATTTTTTATATTAAAAATAATAAAGCACATGATGAATTAACGAATATTGCAATACATGTATTCATATAGTACATTTAAAATATCTTTACGACAATCAATATAAATTCCAATAAAATAAATATGAATAACATTACGCGCACATTTCAAATACTTATACAAACATAACAAATGTCCATAATACCATTCTTGTTTCTTCCCCGAAAATCAACTACAAAATATACCTTTCAAACATCATCATCGAATCGAATTACTACACCCTTAAAACAGAGATTCAAACACTGCACAAATACATCGAGATCCCGGCAGTATAATAGCACCGTACAGGATATAAAGCAGAAACAGAGCGTATTTTCATGCAACACGACAGGCAGCAGGTCGCGCTACCGAAATCTCTCCAGATCAAGGATTATTATTCGCTCAAGCCGGTCACGGGGATCAGTCGTCACCCAAATGAGATGAAACGAAAATGGCAGGGGAATAAAAGGGACGAACGAACGAGTTCTGTGCACGCCACATTAATCGTTGATCGGCGGCGGTGGCAGCAGCGGCATAAAACGGACGCGACGCGCACACCGTATAAATAATTCAACGCGCTGTGCATTGCACCAGCGGCGCGTGCACTATACCGTGCGCTCGCGTGTCTGTATTACGTCGAATGCATACACTTTACATATATACGT
>UELU01140813.1:0-18180 GCA_900490025.1 Megastigmus dorsalis | reverse complement strand
GAATGGATTCAGCTTATTGGATTAAATAAATGTTCTGTTAACATAACGATTTTTCCGTCTTCCATTCTACAACGATTCGTTGTTAATTTGACAATATTAGAGTTTGCGCTATTTCAACTATGAAAAATTGTTGAATCAATTGAATTTTTTTCTCTGTGTATTTATATGATATGCATATTGTGAATAATTTTAATGGACTGTACCACCATGTGGAATGAATAATTCAATGATTTAACATTATCATTTTAGTCAAGCTGGTGTGTACACAATGTACACCTTAAAATTCTGTGTTTTGACGTGTACGTCATTATTCAAAATAACAGATATCGACAGCCAGATACAAACTTATATTCCTGTCTTCTACAATGATAATTTAAACGAACGAACGACTATTTACCCATAGGACTGTATGCATCTATTTAACTCATAATTATGCTCACATATGTTGAACTAAATACGAGTAAATAAATGAAGGTTCAAAATAAAAAACGTTTTAACGTTTCAACGATCAAAATCGAAGTTTTGCATACATAGTCAACATTTAATAATGTAACTTGAAAACTAATTAATAGTCTAACTACGTTTACCTGGAAATAACAAGCAAACTAGGATAAATAATATTTCAATTAGAGATCGATCTATGTTAACTAAAATCTAAATCTTCCAACAGCTTGGCTCAATGGAAATTTCTCTCTGCTTAAAACGTTATTATGCCCTTTACGCTTCGAAAGGCTAAAACTCTATTTAAAAAACAAAAGTGCCATACACACGGCTTTATGCATCGGCTATTGTCAGTCATTTACCATAGATTTCTCGGGTTTTTTGCAGTCAACGGCATCACGTTTCGCACTTCATACTCGAAAATTTAAAAAAAAAAAAGAAAAAAAAATGGAACGTGCACTCGCAGAACGCCCAATTAAATCATCCGTACATTTCGAACAAACGAAAAGCTTCATAGCGTGATAATTACGACGGGAAAACACAATTTTGCTATTACAAAGCCTATAAATTTTCGTCGCTGTACAGAAGCACCCATATAAAGCGATTGTTGCGATCTGCGCATCTCTCTCACTTTCCTCTGCAGGCAAAAAAAAAACAAGCAAAAAAAGTCCGAAATATTCTCTCTGTGCATTTACAGGTCACCATCGAGGTGTACATATAGATACCCTGTCAGCTGATATTAACTCTCCCAAGCAGCACTCGAATTCAAGTTTTAGCGCGCGCAAGCTCTCTCACGGGAGAGAAACGTCCGGCGTACGATGGCTAATCAATCAGTCGACTGCCGCCACAGCACGGGCAGAGAGAAAAAACACGGCTCGGAATGTGTTTCCCCGCGTGAGCCCGATAAAAGGCCCGGAAAAGCGGGAATAAAAAGAGAGCGGCTGTGGTGGGCTACGGGGCGGAGGAGGAGGAGGAGGAGGGGGAGGAACGAGAGTAGCTTCTTTCTCGAGTGCCACTTTCGAATTCTCCGAAGCCTCGCGCTTGCTTTCACCCGATAAGCATCTACGTAGGGTAAACTTGGGGGAAGGAAAAAAACGAGAGAGAGAGAGAGAGAGAGAGAGAGAGAGAGAGAGCTGCAAGATAAAGGGATACTTGGAGCTGGGAAAATAGTAGTCTAGACTAAGGAAACATTTGTTGAAGGAGGCTAGAGGATCGAGAACCGAGAAGATCATAGCCTTCAAATACTCTGCATTAGGCTATTTTTATTCCGATACTGTTATTCGAGGAAGCTATAAAAGCTGCAGAATTATAACTATAGAGTTATGCAAGCACTTGATCTAATGATACTTTAAGATCTCTAGATGTTCTATTTAAGAGTTTAAATTATATATATTGGCGAAAGACTTATTTTTCTGGATAACAAAGAGATTTCCATCATCTGCTGAAGTGAATTCAATTTCATTTTCAATTATTCTTTTGATTTATGAATATTTTGCCTCACTCACTAATTGAAGATTTAAAAGTCTAATAATACACTGTTTGTGGACTTGGCTGACTCACTTGATAAACTTATTTTAATTATAAATTTTACCGATACAAATTTCTTGTGCCAATCAGTCACGTGAAAATGAAAAGTAATAAGCACATTTATTTTATGTACCTTACGGCGTAATTTTATGCTGTCGCTAATGAATTTCTGCAATTCAATGTGAAACATATAAAAGAAACCATTTCCCTCAAAGGCGCATACCATTACAAAATTTTATTAAAATACGAAACGAGTATATAGCTCGGAAATAATTTTTACCTCTTTCACTTAATAAAAATAAGCTTAGCATTTTCTGTTTCGGCCCGGGGGCTTTTTTGCACCGTCCTTCCCCAGGAACGCGATCAGCCCCGTGTAGCTTTTCATGCTATACCTGTACAATCTTTTTATACGAGCGAAAGTGCTGATGGGGAAGAACGAAAAAGTCCTCTGCTTCTTTGACTAGGTCGTTTGCTTGCACAGACAAGACTCGTGATAATCGATTTGTCGAGCTCATTTCCCGTGTTTTGTTTTCCTTCCTTTTTTTTTATTTCTCTACACTTCTCGCCCTATCCTTCTGCGTCCAGTTTCTTCTTTTTTTTTTCTTTCAGCTGAGTACAGGCCCAACATCGTTGATTATACAGCAGTGCAATTATTATCTCTAGTTCGCCGGAAATGGAGAGGGACAACTTTTCTACTACGATGAGTTAGTCTAAGAAATTTATGAGTGTACATTGTTGAAATAAGAGAATAATCGAGGATGGAAATATTTTTAAGCAAAACTTGAATAATATTAGGAAGCTAAATGAAGCATATCTTAATAAACATTAGATTTTACTAAAAAAAGAAACGACCTAATTTTTATACTTTTGTATACTAAATTTTGTTAGCATTAACAATTACATTTCTTGTAATTATTTTAAAATAAAATTACGATTTTAGTATTATCCTCAAGACGAGAAAATGAAAAAAAAAAAAAGAAATTTAATTACACATGCAGATGCATGCGGGAGCTCAGCATAAATTACTGGACGAACTTTTCCTCGCCGGTAACATGACTCTTAAACGGTTCTCTGCAGCGAAAGATGCTCGTTTCCTTAGCGAAACAAATATTTGTAAAATGAGGTGCGCGCTACCCCCTATAAACCTTTATTATATTCAGCTTCTTTTTCTCTACGTAAACGCTCCCTCCGCTTTTAATGCTAAATTCTTCGTAGAAGAAAAAAGAAAGGCCCGTTCCTTTTTTCTCTTCGTTGTTTTTTTCCCCCCCTCCTCATGGCTGTAAAGCATCCGCGCGCTTTTTGTCTCGCTTTACAAAGATTCGTCGGCAGGGTGTAATCTACGCAAATCCCGTCTTAAGGACGATGCTCGTATACATTTCTTGAATTCAAAGCGCCTCGCTTTCCGGTTCACGCAGCCGGGAAAGAACAGCGGGGTTGGGGTAAGCGGACATTAACACGAACAGCGTCTGCTGTGAGTGCGGAATTTCTAGGTCGAAGTGCATGTATACGTCCGACAACATTTCGAATAATGGTTTCGGGTAGATAAAATTTTTTTTTGTTCAGCCGGCCTTTGTGCTGGGTCAACGTTCGTTAAGTAAATTTCTCATCCACAAATCTTCATAAATTTACGTCACAATGATTTTATTTGCTTTCAGTTTTTTACTACAAGCTTAAAGAACACTTTTCACTGGAAACATTTCTGTTTGCTTAAGGAGTCCATACAAAGTAATACAGAAACTTTTTTTACACATACATCAACCGATATCGAAACATCTGAAAAATTTATTAATTTATATTTCTACTAGAAATGCTAATAGAAATAATTATTGTTGTTTCAAATGACATTTATCTTGTCTGCGAATTTACAAGAGCTGTTTATTTCTATTAGAATTTCCAGTAGAAATGTAAATTAATAAATTTTTGAGATGTTTCGATCTTGGTTGATATATATCTCAGCTGATATATATCTCGGTTGATTAGTGCTTGTAGTAACAACTTAAAATTATATTTAGGTATTTGGTGAAAAGTTCATTATATAAAAAAGAACTTCAACATTTTTGTAATTAAGTAGAAGGTAGGCGTATCATTACTTGAAGGCAAAAACTGTTTACCTTGCTTGAAAATCCGTCATATCCTTATGTATCTTTTCTTCATTATCACTCAAAGGGTTTAATTACGCACTCAAATGGAAAGGTTTATTAACTGAGTAAGAAAACATGAAGGAAACCGTGAATAGTCTTAATAAGTCGTTGAAGGGACATTTTTGACTAGCTATTACGCGAACTATGGCACATGGTAATGTCTCTCCGTTGTGGAATGTAATCAAGAATCCTCGTACGGAGATGTTCTTATCAGCTTATGTAAATCATGCAGACAATGAGCTTTTTTGTGACAGCTCGCGTTAGTCGAGTTAGTCTATGGAAATGACTATTACATATTGAATAAAATAGAGATAGCGTGATAATATTTGAAACAGTTCTTAAATTTAGATCGCCATCAACTGAAAGAATGGCACAGGCTGTAATAACTTTTTATTGTGTTCAAAACTGTATGCCCTATAAGGCTCTTATATGTAAAAGAATATCTATTTATTTTACACGTTATGGACTAGTAGTAAACTTATTTTTCATTTGCATCAACCGATAAACGTTCGAATTTCAAACAAAAACATCTTTTAACATGGTCATTTTCCAATTAAATACCTTTCGAGCACAATTTTGTAAGCTGACTGTATCGATAGTTAAGCGGAACATGATTGGGTAAGATAAATTGCCTTAATTCTGCCAATAACACAACTCAAGTGCCATCAAAATAATCTCGGCTTTGGGTGTACTCACGTACAAGATGAATGACGCGATCACCCGTAATTTTCAGCCGCCGCAACGTACAGGCGCAATGGATTCTACCATTTCCCGAGTATAACGGCCACATGCATATGGATTTTCTGTAACCTAAAACTCTTTTCGATTTTGTATCAACACTTGCAACGAATAAAAAGAAAATATACATACTTACTAGACACTGACTGTGTATTTGGTTTTTCTATTCAATTGTTTTCCATACTGTGATACTCGATAAGGGAATAGGGTAAAACATCATTCTTATTAAAGATCGAATGCTCAGATAAACTGTGAGTTCAACAATATTCTAACAAAATATTAAATTTCAAAATATATCAGAAGAAGTTCAGTGTGGTGTTCTTCGAAAGTTTCTGAATCACATAAATATAGTCTCTACATTGTCACGACAAACTTGTTAATCATCGTTGTCGATTGTTATAAAAATGGTTATTGGATAATAACAATGCGTCATCGGGATTTATCGATAATACATGGCGGCTAAAACAAGATCGAGTCCTGTTAAAACAGCAACGACTTAGCACAATAGCGACAAGATGCTTTGGGAAGCACGCGATTACCTGGACTCTTGCCAAGTTATCGAGGCAAGCCGACAAAAATGTAGGAACGAGTTAAATCAAAATGCTCGAAAATCTCTTGTGTCTGGGAAATAAGGAGAAAAAGCAGAAGAATAATTCGCAAACTAAAATAGTCCAAGTATAATATATACATACATGTAAGAGAGAAATTAAAAATAGCTTTAAAAAGTAATTTTTGTTGCTACTTGTTATAAGTTTCAATCGTTATTTTCAGTCAAATGTTTAATGTGGTCTGTATATTGATTTTAGCAAGGCTTCAAATATGAAATCGGAGTTCATACTAGATAGCCCTGACATTTTATTAATTACTCTCCAATACTTGTCACGGGTAAACTTGAAAACACTTAGATATAATGGGTTAAATGGTAGTTTTTTAAAATTAATTGAAAATAGAAAATAGCAGAGCTGCAAAATAATAAATTATGCAAATAGATAATTTGAATTTTATAAATTAAAAATATGTAAAGCAAATTTAAAAATTAATTTCAAGGTAATAAATGCTCATTTTGGATGAAAAGGTGATTTTACATTTTTTCACGACAATACATTTACATCAGTAGATTTGAATATTATTTGCATTAATTATGAATCTGTCATATTGCATTTTTCATTCGATTCACTCAGAGGAATTGTGATTTTGAAATATTGCATATGTATTAAACATTGTGATAAAAATCGTTCTTTTTTACATTTTCATGCATGAGATTAGCTTTCGTTAAAAATAAAAGGATAAATATAAATTCAAATGAAATTAAATGAATTTTATTAAAAAAAAAAATAAATTTCCATAAATTAGAGATTTTCCAGAAAATAAAACAGCTTTCGTACACACCGTTTCGTTGATGCTGTATATAAAGCAGATTTTGACTTTCCGCAAACAAAGAAATTCTTCCTAATTGTAATCTAATTAAGAAAGCTATTATCTCGGACAAAAGTTGCGGAGAAATATTTTTGGGGTGAAAAATTAGCATTTTTATTACTGTATTTCGCAAATTCTGGCGCAGTCCGTGCGAAAAAACGATTTCACCAATGCGACACTCGTTGTCTTCTCCCTCTTCCCTTTTTTCGCTTTGTTTCCCGGCCTCATTCTCTCTTTCTCTCTCGCTCTTTCTCGCACCCTCTCTCTTTGCTCCTCCTCTGTGTACATATATATTTTTCCGCATTATTATTCTTTTTTACCATTACGGCCATACGGCAGCGAACTCGTGTGTGTAGTGTGTTCGAAACCGCGCGCTGGCGGGGATTTTTTAGCTCCCTCGAGCACGGGAAAACCGCGTCGACTTTGTAATTTACGTCGTCGTGTTTTTTCGTCACCGCTGCCTTTTAAGCGAATATTCGGCCGCGCCTGCGTCTGCGCACACGTTCTCGGGCGCGCGCTGGCTTCGCAGGATTTTCCCTACTTCCACTCTTTCTCTCCCTTGCTTTTTTTTGTTCCTTTCTCCTCTCTCCCCTTCTCGCCACACGCTTCACCCTTCACCCTGTCCTTCGCTTTCTGCCTCGAGAAACCCGAACAGTCGTCGCTCTCTTGCTCGCTTTTTTCCCCACCTTTTATTTTTTCCTTGTCTCCACCCCTCTCCCTCTCTCTCTTTCTCTCTTTTATTTCTCGTCGCTGCATCGTGTCGCGTCAACTCGAAATTTCGCAAGCGAGAAGCTTTGGCGTTGTTATATATATCCGATTCATCGTCTAACGGAGGATGGGGTGACTCTGAGCTCGCCTGTTTGTGTGTGTGTGAGAGTATGCATGTCTCTCGTCTGCTCGATTTGCAGATGGAAAGGATTCCACACGCTGCTGTATTTGCACGAGCTTTCGGGGTAAATGATCACAAAGAGGTCAAAAAGGAAAGAGTATTACTTTTTTTACTCACACAATACGGTAAACTATTATCTGCTGAGACTTTCTCATTTTAAGAATAAATTTGCAAATTTGCTGACAGATTAAAAGCTTAACTCTACCGTAAAAAAATTCTGACATTTATAATTAAATTTTATAAAATAAATTTTATTCAAGTTACCGAATGTAATAAGATACTTAGAGAAATATTATAATAAATCAAAATGATATTTACGAGGGATTATTAAGAAATAATTGTTATAATTATTTGTAATTTAGCTCTAATAGAATTCCAGAAGATAATATAATTGATCGTAATTTGAATCGAATAATAATTTTGATTTATAACTATTGATATGACACATAATTCTTTGGTGCATAAATTCAATCACAAGACTTGACTCAATAAAAAATATAAGGTAAACCTCTATTATTTGCTGTATTAAAAATTCTAATTGTAAAAATTATTAGCAAACATCACTATTTGAAACGCAAACAATCGAAAGGTATGTATTCCCTTTCGACCAGCACAAAACAAAAAGGATAGAAAAATGGATTATTCTGGCATAAAATCCACGTAAAGTGTTCGTGTTTAAGGCAACTTTAACGTTACGAATTTATTGCTGATCGATAAGTATGAATCGACATGAAAGCACCCGAGGTGCCTCCAACAAGATGAATGGTCTTTACTCTCTCAGGGATTTCTAAGAAAAACATTATCCTCAAGGAAGTCAGGGAAAAAAGCGTTAGAACCTTGAATGCTGGGCTCTCGCTTAAATGTGATCTATAAATCATTTCTTCATCTTTTCGGATACTCTCATGTGCGATTCTTTGCTAGCGACAATTTTGCCCTTTTAGCAACGACAAGCCTGATTTGGATAAGCATGCATACACACATTTTCCTCCAGGTCAATACATAACATTCTATGCGCTTTCTTCTCTATTTTTTATTGCCATTATTGACGCACTGGTTTAAATCATACGAAGTCTAGATTTTTAAAAGGGCAATTAACTGAATACATTAGAACATGAAAGTAATTACAAATTGAAAACAATTTGTTTTAAAAACCTATATATTGTGCAATAAATCGACGTTTACTGTCTATAATAATTAATCAGGTGAAATGTGTATTTACAAGAGATCAACCGAATCAAGTGCGAATAAACGAGTGTGTTTTGAATAAGACCAATAATTTCATTTATTTTTACATTAATAAGTAGAAAATCTTTTTTACCAATAATTTCAGTTATTTTTTACATTAACAAGTAGAAAATCTTTTTTACTCATTGAGAGAGTTTGTAATTAGGAAATAAGAATGCGAAAAATGTTCTAAGAGGCGTAATACCTTATGCAATCCTTAAATATTTGCCGGCACCCGCGTAAGATCTTAGTCGACTACTTACTCAAGTCGGGGCTATAATAAGTCCAGGGGATTATCTCGCTACGGCGTGCTAAGTAAAAATCGCTACTTTGCAGTTTTATTACGCGGCAGCTGAAAGTTATAAAAAACTTCAGGATTGAAGAGCTTTTGTGGCTGCTGAAATGACCAATTAGTTTGCTTCCATAAAAGAAGTATTCGCGACTGTAAAGTTATTTGCATTGTTGTTGTATTTTTTTGCAGTTTCGCTATTGCGCGATTGTTTAAACAAAATGTATACGTTGTATGAGTTACGCGTAGGATGTATGTTTTTTTAACATTTCCCTTACACTGAAAAAGTATTTTGAAATTATATTCAAAGTATTATTTACTGAACTGGATCTATAATTCTTAATAGAGCTATACATATACAGCTTGCCAATTACCTATTTTATACATTACAAAGTTAAAAATATTTTAACACATCCTAAAATCTATATAATACTCGAAGGCTTTTAGAACTTTCAGTTTTTTCAAATTTAAATATAGTGTAAAAGTTCCTAAGTTCTTTCATTACCTTTTTTTTTACTCTAGTTCAATTGACTGGAAATTTCTTAAAGTAAAAGAAAGTGCAAATTGCTTTTAAACGCATTTGTGAAACAGAGTTTTTAACAACTTGATGGAAGGTAATAATACATTTTAAAATTCATTTTGTATTATAATCTAAGTTGAAATTGTTTTAAATATGATTATTCTCCATACTCATAGGTAGATTATATCATAAGAACAATGCGATTTCTACAATTCGAAGCATTTTTAATACCTGTTACATATTTATTCTCCTCTTCCAATATACCGTTGGCAGATGATTGATGCCCTTCTTATTCTCGTTTATAATGTATAACCACGAGTCTTTTTCTAGATCCACCGCAGTCACTTTTCAACCGTCAAGATTTTCAGGGATGGAACTGAGAAAAACACTAAGTCTCGTAAGTCGTGACGATAATTCAAGTGAATCCTAAAAGAGAGTATGAGCCTAACATTAGTAATCATGACGGTCAAAGAAGCATAGAACACTTTTTGCTCGTAAAGAATCGTCTTTATCTTATGGGATAGATTAAAAACAAATTGATTTTGACATACTGTATTTTTATTTAAAATTACTGATCAGTAAACATTTAGAATTTACAGTTTATATCAAAATTGATAAAAATGAATATTCAAAACTGGAAAGTTTTAACCGAAACTTATAATCGAAAACTGCATTAAAAAGAAAAGAAGAATTTTGAAAAAGTAAAATCATTGGTTCGCTCCATCTGATCATTCACCTTGCACTACTTTTTTCCAGTTTATAACTATCAAAATTCGTACCAGACAGGAACGATGCAAAGTTTTAGAAAATCGAAATTCGTATTTCTAGAATTCTACGCAAGAACTCGGTCACGGTTGTGTAGCCGGCAACTGAAGCGTACACCATTGCTGCTCCCGTGGGAGCTATTACATCGATTGTTTTATAGAAACGGTCTTGTTAAATTCTTTACCTCACGAAGTTTTGTGATTTTACGCGCTGCTATGGATATCGCTTCCACGGAGTATCGATCGCACAGTTTTCTATGGGCTCACCATTCATATGCCGAATTAAATTCATACTCGATTTTCATTATAGTAACTCTAGATAACTGCCGCCGTTGTAGACAGCTTGTACACATATATGTGGAAATATAAAGGGAAGGGATGAGCGATCGAATTCTGTTTAAATGTTATAGATTAATAGTATTTAGATTAGATAGTAGTTCATTTTTTGTGCCACATTCTCTCGTTGATATTCACGTAAATAGAGATGAATATTTATTTGGAGTCTCGAGAATTTTGGTAATTCCAAATCTCATGAAATATAGATTATTATTTGCGGATGATATTTAATTTTACGTGCGAAAAACGTTATTAATATTGTCACGTTAATAGAGATGAATATTTATTTTGAGTCTCGAGAGTTTTGATAATTCCAAATCTTTAATCACATGAAATATAGATTATTAGTTGCAGATGATATTTAATTTTGCGTGCGAAAAACTTTATTAATATGAGAAGAATAGCTTATGATAATCATAAAAAACGAATGAAGATCTTAGTGTAATCTTGCAGTGCAATCTCTCGACTTATACCGAGAATAATTTTCGAATTGCTGGAATCCGATCAATTAGGGCAGAACCCCAGCCAATGTTTTACGGTAAAGTATTTTTTCATAGCTTATCCTTCTATTTCAAATATGTAAGAAACTACAAGGAAATATATTGAATCTCATTGGACTCGTATTAAATATTTACGTATAAAATCAAATCGCCTTTATTGTATAGCATAAAAGAAACTAACGTTTTCTGTAAACTGTCTAGAAAAATCTATTAGGATTAGTAGATTCCTTCTAAATTGTATTCAACATTATTCCAAAAAGTTAAAGGAACAAAGCAAAAATTTTCAGCTTAGAGAACGCGAACAGTTGCAGTGCCGTTCCTCCTTTTCAACTTGCAATTCAGCCGCACGCGCTCAATAAACAGCAAGCTTTCTCTCGCCCTCGTGTAGAGCTGTTTGCATTTCAGATACTGGCAATGTATGTTGCTGGCCGTTTACTCCTACCGTTTACACGACCTTATTGATGTATTCTGACGATTGCACATCCCGTGTGAAATGAGCAATTCTCCATGCCGCAGGTATGTGGTGTTCGCCCCATTCGCGTCTAGCGCCCCGTGTCCTGTCTTTTAAACGGTAATGGCGCATGAGATTCGAAAACGAATTTTCTTGTTGACACAGGGTACACCCAGCTCGACACCAGCCGTAATTCCTTCTCCCTGATGTAGAGAAGCGTCGAGTCATTAAACTGTTTTTTTCCTTTATTGAGGTGTTCAAAAGTAGTTGAAAGGACTTTATATTTATATTTTCTTTCTAAAGGATGTTACATTGTGCGTTAAACAATTTTGATGATCACATGCTTGTGTCAAGCGAGTGAAGTAGCTTTCAAATACTGTAAATAAAATCCTTGAACTGAGTGCAGTATTTTTTAACTTCACTTCAGATATTGACACGACAGAAAGTTATTGAACATGATTTTTGTATGACAATCTAACTACTGTAATTGGCGTATTTCCTGAAAAAATTGATATTTGAAAAAAATGCTTAAGTTTTAAAAAATACGACCTAGTTTACCATTAAAAATTACCCTTAACATAGCACTTTCATTTTATTATCTCAACAATATCTAATTGCTTTATTTGAAAGGTATAAGTATAAATAGACTAACGAGATTAATACATTTTTACTAACAATAATTAAACAAAAACCAATATACCGTGGCGCAGAACGCGCAGAATTAAATCGGAGCTCGTTTTAATTGTGAATAAGTTTCGAAAAACAGACAACGGTAGTTCAATTTATCTCAATAAGTACTAACGCTTTACGGGACGTTGCGCGCGCGCGCGAATTCAAAACCCGTCGATGAAATTGTTGTTGGGGAACGAGCGCCCGGTCCCCGAGCGCCGAACCTCTCGAAACCTTTTCCCGATCGTTCGTGAAATTAGCTAATTTCAAGTGTTGTGCCTGCTTAATTCATGCCGGTTCGTATTCCAAAGCACACAGGTCCTATGCATAAATCAGTGACTCGTACATTTATCTACCTACTTCGAGTTTTATTATCGATTTCGATGTGCTCGAATTCAATGTTTTTATCAATCAAGAGTACACAGTAAATTTAATTCGCGAAGAAGAATTCATTTATCATGTTGACAGAAATATTAGTTTTTGAGGAGAGATAATTTCATCTAAATTACCTGCAAATAAAACGTTCATAAACTTTTTTTAAAAGTCAATTTTTTAAGTTTTAATAGTATAATAATGTAAAATTATATGTTCATTCAGAAAATAAAGTACGTTATTCATCAATATTTTGAAAGCTTTTTACAAAAAGTATGTACGTAGTTATTGTTTTAATATAATGTGCAAAATAAAGTTATTGTGCATTTTCAAAATCCTAATTTGCATCTTTATTATTGGCTCGGGTTCAAAGTACATATTTTAGTACTTTACTACAATCTTCATAAGCCAAATTGACTTTTTCGAATATGAATTTTTTCATCTGGGAACTTCCAGACAGGCCTTGTAAAATTTAAAATAATGCTTTCCAGTAGCATGTTGAGTTTAAAACTCTGTATTGTGAAATTTGCTTAAAAATAAAGAAACAACCAAATATGTTTTATTAAAAATATTTTTAGGGATTAATTTAAACAAAAATTTTTGTTTGCAAAAAGTTGTCTCGTACCGTATGTGAGCTCAAGAAAACTCAATTTCGTTGCTTCATTTTGGAGCAAAGTTTTAAAATATAATACTGGCAAACTGTAATGAAAACTAACCTTTACATGCACGTACTTCAAACTTTACTCAAATACTAAAAAACAAAATGTAGTTTTCTCGTATTCGGATATTCATCACTTTCGAACAAATTGAGAACATGTATTGCTGTTTATTAGATCAATTACAATTCTTCTTTTTCGAAAACATCATTTATCTTATTCAACTTTCTTATCGCCCATAGCAGTATTATCTAATTATCGGCAAACTTTATTGAACCATAAATCGTTAAAAGGTTAACCTTTTTGTCCATCAGATTAACGCTCGACGCGACACAAAAAAGAAAGTTTAACGATCCAAGATCGTTTTTATTTTGTGTGAGAAAAAAATGAAACAAAGTCGAAAGAAGAAAGAAAACTTAGATCGTCGAAAGAGAGCTTAGCGTAGGCAAGATAACTGACAAGAAAATGCGAACGATGAAAAAATAAATAAACGTTACGAATGTTCGTATTAGGAAAAGCGGAAGAAAGAGAGCGAGAGTGGAGAGCTAGAGAAGGAGAAAAAGGAAATAAAAAATACACGCAGACTCCCTGGCTTTTGAATGGCAAAACGGAGCGAGCGGAGAGCAGAGTGCTCCGAAACTTTTCCAAGAGAGGCGCAGACCCATTGGCGAAGTTCGAAAGTTGTTCCGGGAGCGTTAGATCGTCGCGATTAAAAAGAAGCACCGCTCGGCGACGACGTCGACGCGCAAGCTCGTAACGCGTTTCCTCTGAGTGCAGCTTGTGTCGTTCGAGGAAGTGTATAAACCATATCTACATGTATACACCAGCAGGGTAGTACGTCGAATTTAGAAAAACTTCAACGGGACAGAGCGTGTACGGTCATCGCTACGAAACCTTACGCCCCGACATCAATTACCCACTCTATTGACGTTTATTGGACTTGTAGAGGAATAGGGAGAGATAGAGAAAATGAACCTGTTAAATCGACTTCTTTTGGCCGATTTTAAATAGCTCTGATGGATGAATCCGCTCCTATTGTTTCTTTCACTTTAAGTATATTGATGCGTCGATTTCTACGAATCACTTACTTTTTTTTACCATAATAAATTATATCTATCTACTTGTATAGATAGGCTTGAATAATAGTCTACTTGTAAACCGAAATCACTAAAGCTATTAAACAACTAACAAAGGATAATGTCAATAGAGAATATGAGAAGGATAGCAAACCAATGAAGATAAACTGTCAATAGATATTTACTAAACTGATTTAAGCATAAAGAATTATGCATAAAATGCCTCTAAAGAAGAATACATAACAAAGCGGTTTTTTAAACTTTTTACGATAATACTGACTTAATAAGTTTCCTTGCATTTCCCCACATCATAATTATTTTTAAACTTTTTGCTTTGGCAAACTCTAAACAATAGCAGTAGTCTTGTACGTTCTTCAACAATCCTCTAGTTGATGGACGTTCTGGCATCCACCTTTATGATTAATTGTAAAAACAGCCAGTAGCTCTAAGTACGATCGATAAATGAAAAGAAGAAAAGTCACTGTTATGCAGTTAAATAAAGATGTCAATAAAATAATTATTATACAACCATGAACATTCTATCGTCCAAATAGAATAAATTGAATTATTGTGATTTTTGTACGCTAATACTATTTTCCGCCCAAAATCCAATGTCAGAAACACGCCACGAGAAGAAAAAGTGGTTCATTTCCTAAAACTGTTTTCTGTTACCGTATGCTCCCACAATTTTCTCATTCGGTCGCGAGTGAGATGAAAACGAACCAATAACCTTCCCATGTAGAATTTATTTCTACTTCTTACAAATTCTGGTGTCTATATAGGTATAGCTACAGTACATATACAGGGTGTTCACGAAATTTCGTTTATATCTATATTACATCTGAATAAAACGAAAATTGTATTCGATAAAATCATTTGGAAAATAAACAGTAGATTCACCATAAACATAATTAAGTCTATTTTTACAAAGGTGATACCTGAACAGCTAGACTTTAAACCGTAAGCCATATATATAATATTAAGCTGAATGTCTTGCTAGCAAAGTCCTATTAGTAGTAATTCGCAAGAAAACTATAGATCGTATCTAGAAAGCTGAGTCTCGTATAGTTTTATCGTATAGTCACAGTGACCACTTTGGAATGTAATATTCTCCCAACACTCTGTACGTATTTCCCTCTTAGATCCTGAACGTCCGGCAAGTCCATCTGTTTCCATTCATTAGCATGGCGGAGAAGCGTCGAGTTAACGATCAGTTAAGCGATCGCGGAACAGGGTATGCCTGGCACGTACTAATGCCCTCCAAGAGAGGATCACCGTCGCGGAATCTATATGGCCCTTCCATTTGTGCCCCTGGAACGGACGAGAAAAAGAGTGGATTAAACTATTTACAATGAATGAATATTACATGGAATTGAAAGTCATCCAAACTCTGTATGGTACACTTAGAGCATTATGTTTAGAATGAACTAGACCGGTACTTATCTACAGTATGAATGCAACAGCTACCTTAATTTTTAATAGTCTTGAATACTTATTGAAATATTAACACATAGTACTGTTAAATTGGGATTATTTGAAATAAAATCAACAAATGTATTTCGACAAAGTTTTATCTTAAATTCAACCACTGGGGAAAACGTGTAATTGTATTGTCGTATAAAGTTTCAGCACAATGTGCACATGATTGTACATTCCTATGTAAAATTTTAAGATGAAATTACAGTAAATAGCCAACGGTAATGTTGATCAACTTCTTTGTGCGTATAGATATTTCTTGTTTGCTTGTAGCTGTTGTTTATTGCGATAAATCATTATGGATGTTGCTGGAAAATTTTCACTTCAGTCTATCTGTACATAAAGCAATAATGTCACTTCATGATGAATACTCAGCAAATACGTGGTAAATCATAACAAAATAATGATTGATTTTGTAAATTGGACTGTTCAGTAAATTTTAGCGAGATTTTGCACCAAACATGTAAACAGATCACAGTAAAGAGTAGAACATAAAAAATCTTCATGTTGATTCATATATATTTAATCATTTATAAATGGAATAATTGATTAGACTTTATAGAATGTAGTTTACTTAACCATAAGAGTTGATGTAACTATTAACGTATATATAATAAAACGTATTTATAATAAATTGCAAATCTTAAACATTTTATACGAACGTAAATTCTTTGAAAGACTACTAGCTTGAGCGATTTTCTGAAAGCCAAACAATTAATCCCCTTAATAATTTCTGTAAGCGAAGGTTTGCAAAAATGAAATAAGCACTTTTCCTTATTGAAGAACTTTGTTAAATAGCAGTGATTAATGAAAGCATTTTGCTTTATTCTGAGAGAGGAAGTTTTATATCGATGAAAAAAAGAATAATTCCAAAAATGCTTAAATACATTTTTGAACATCTTTATAACAATAATTACTTATTTTTAAGAAATTATTTTTTCGTTTCTATCTGTGTGTGTGTTGGTGTGTATGTATCCTTTCATATTTTAAGAATGGATGAACCGATTTTCAAATTTTGAAATTCATTTTATTCGTTTTCTTTTGTGAGATGGTGGCTGAAAAATAACTTTAAACAGTCATCGATTTTCTTTCGTTTTATTTCGAAAAATGACTTTCTGTTTTTTAACTTTTTAGCTTTTCTCCTATTACAAATTTAATATTTTAAAAAAATATAATTTTCTATTTAAAGAGCATTTAATTGCCTACAATTTGAGACTTTATTACTTAAAATAACTTTTGTCGTTATTTTGTTATTTTGAAAAGTCTCATTTTATTTGTATTTTCAAATAGTTTCAAATATAATTTATTTAATTATTATAATTCAATATCTAATAGTTTAAAAATTTTTTGTTTATATATTATATAGTTAAAAATTAGGATATATTTCATATACTTTAAGAGTTATTGTAGCAGTCGTGCCGCGAAATTTCTATTATTAGTTTTGGATAGAAGAGATATTTGCAGTTGTTTTTTATTTTATAACTGATTCAATTATCACTGAAATTTGAAAGTTATTTATTAAAATTTCTGGTATAATCTTGAATTATTTTTAACATGTTTTATTATTGTAAATCATACATTATTTATACATTGGAACAAATAATGAAGTTTGAGAAAGCGAAGTGCCAATGAATTAGCTGTCATTTTTTTTTAATATAAAGTGAAAATAATGAAAACGAATATTGGAAATTGATGAAATATAATTGTAGATTACCACCAAGCTAAGGCTCTCAAAATCTATTGAAACATTATCAAAAATAAAAAACAAACAAATATGTATGACAATGATTTGATTCCAAAGGAACTTTGCTGATGAAATTTCAGAATCTAAATAATTGCTAAAATAATACGGTAAAATATTGGAATTGAAGAAGAGCGAACTGAGAAAGTCCTAAAATATTAAGATAATCGATTCGTTGATAAGGGGATTTGAGACGCGGGTTGTCCAATAGGAAAAGGGAGCAAATATGTATATATTCGTATTGAACTTCGATTGACTCATCTTTGTCCTTTGACGTGCTGTCGATGAGGGAAGGAAAACGGACGACGAAGTTCGATCGATGAACTATTCGCACCAGCGTTCACCTTAGCCACTTTACTCGTCAAACTTGGTAAATGAAGAATTCAACGTGGGAGCAAATGATGCTTTGAATTGCTTGACACTTTGGCTGATTTGCATCTGATGAAACACTCCATTATTTTCCATGGCACTAAAAGCCATTCCATTTACTTCTATTTTTCCATCACTTGGTATACTTATATGCTGATCCGGTGTGACCGACATTTTTTATCTCTTTAAGGTAGTATACCAAATCTAAAGTCTTGAATTATTTTTGAAAATTTGAGAAAAATTAATTAAGGTACAGTAAAAGATGACTGTAAAATTTAGGATCAATTTACCAAATAGTTTTAAAGCTACAGCAAGTTAAAATTTACAATATTTAACATTGCTGTAATGGCGACTGTTTACGAAATGATGCATTTAAGTAAATAATATTGACCGATTGACTGACTTAGTGTCGCTATGTGTACAAAAATTTTGAAAAAATTAGTTTAGTATATTTTAGAATTCATGTATAAATTTGGAGAAGATTGACCAGTTAGTAACGAAGCAGTGTCAATCCAAAGTTTTACGAAATCTTACAGTTCAATCTAGCTCAGAAAGTAGAACGACCATAACCCCTCGGAGTATGAC
>UELU01140812.1:0-13868 GCA_900490025.1 Megastigmus dorsalis | reverse complement strand
TAAATAATAGGTTTCTACAGTTTCTTGATTTAGCTAATTTTGATAATTATGGTGATAATTTGAATGAAGATTTACATGAAAATGATAACTTAAATGTTAGTCATTCGTTAATCATTTTAAATAGTCTAGATAATAATACAAATTTATCGAAGTCGTTAGAAAACACGCAGATAGAATCTTGCACCAACAATGTATATAAGAAAAATATATTACAAATATCAGCAATAGATAATATGATCAGTTCAGTTAATAAGGCGACTGTTGATGTTGATATAAATAAGGAACCCGTTCAAGATGAAATGGATTTTGATTATTTAGTTATGTATCTTTAAAGTACAGATGATTTTACGGAAGATGATGATCAATCTGATAGTGATTCTGATGAACCTACAAATTCAGGCTATGACCTAGCTGAGACTGAAGAAAAGAATTTACAGTTTGTGAATAGTATTCGTATGTGGAGCATAAAATATATACACACAGTCCCCCACATTGCGATTAATGATTTATTAGATATATTAAGAAATAATACTGATGTGCCATTTCCAAAAGATAGTAGAACTCTTCTTAAAACACCAAGACATACTAAATTACTTTCCATGCACGATGGACAATACTGCCATTATAAAGTAGAAGGGACAGTTGTAACATTTATTGTTGAATATATAAAAAAAGGAATAAATGTTAACTGCTTAGAACTTTTAGTTCACGTGGACGGCGCTCCTCTTGCTAAATCATCAGAAAAAGGACTTTGGATCATAAGCTGTTCTGAGTCAATACTTAAAAAAGTTGAAGTAGTTGGCATTTATCACGGTGAAAATAAGTCACCTGACAGTAATGATCTTATGAAAATGTTTGTAGAGGAAATTATAATATTAATAAATAACGGTGTCCAGTATAACGGAAAATTGTACAAAATAAAATTAAATTGTCTAATTTGCGATACTCCAGCGAAAGCATACGTTCTAAAAGTGAAATATCATACAGGCTACTGGAGTTGTACTAAATGCAGAATTAAAGGTCAGTGGAGAGGTAAACTGTGTTTTCCTGGGGTTTGCGACATTTTAAGAATAGATGTAGATTTTAAAAATAATTTGTATATAGATGATGGTATAAATGACGGTTATCAACAAGGACGAACGATTTTAAATGATATTCCTAACTTTGGATTAGTAACAAACGTTCCGTTAGATTACATGCACTTAATTTGCCTCGGAGTAGTATTAAAACTAATAGAATTATGGTCGTTCGGTCCAAGGAGCGTAAGACTTTCTGAATATGAGCGCAAAAAAATTACTACACGAATCCTTCACATAAAAAACTATATACCTTCAGATTTCAGCAGGAAACCGAGACAATTTAATAACGTTAGACGATTATGGAAAGTGCATGAATTCCGGCAATTTTTATTATATTTTGGTCCTGTAGTACTTTTAGGAATACTAAATGACGATTTATATCTCAATTTTTTATATTTACATGTAGCGATTACTGTACTAGTAAATCCGTTATTATGTAAAAATGCAGAATATCTTCAACTTAGCGATAGATTATTGAAAAAATTTGTTGAAAGTTTTCAGACTCTGTATGGCTGTGAGAACGTGACGTTCAATATACACAATTTATTACATATTGTTGAAGATGTTAGGTATTTCGGTGCATTAGATTGTTTTAGTGCTTTTAGATTTGAAAACCACATTATGAAAATACAGAGATTAGTAAGAAAAGGAGATAAACCTCTTCAACAAATAGCTAGAAGGCTAGCAGAAGTTGCACCAGTAAACGAGTTTATAATAACTGAAAATAGTGAAGAGACAATAGTACTGAAAAAAATTCATTCTGATGGTCCGTTATTACCATTTAATCATAAAATCTGTCAATATAAAATTCTTTGTAAAAGTTTATTACATGTAAATTGCTACGACGAGAAAAATGCTTTTGTATTGTTGAAAGAAAACATCTACATACGATGTTTTAATTTTGTAGGAGTCGCAAATCATAAGTTCATAATTGGTCAACCATTGAAAGTCATAGATAATTTTTACAATGAACCTATAAAATCTAGTTTATTAAATATTCAGATTGTCGACATTTCTAATAGCAATTTAGAATTATATTCTTGTGAATATAAAACTACCCTTACGGAAACCAACTACTGCTTAAACTACTGCCAGAACTACCCTACTGAAAAAACTCAGGTGAGAATCAACTGAGATCTCAAGTGATTCTCAAGTGATAATCATGCCAAATTCTCAAGTAATTCTCAAGTGATTCTCAAGTGATTCTCAAGTGATTTTCAAGTTACCATGCAGGTCAATAATTCATAATTGGTCAACCATTGAAAGTCATAGATAATTTTTACAATGAACCTATAAAATCTAGTTTATTAAATATTCAGATTGTCGACATTTCTAATAGCAATTTAGAATTATATTCTTGTGAATCAGTCGTAACAAAACTATACAGAATACCTTTTAAACAATATTTTATAGTGTATTCAATGATGCATACTTTTTCTAGTGATATATCCAAATGAAAAATTTATATATTTTGTAAAATACAATGAATTTTTGCTATTTTGTTACTACTTTATATTGCGATGTAAAATACCAAAAAATAACGTAAAAAATTAAATACACTGTTATTTTGATAATCCTAAAAGAAAGATTTACAAACCAATATAAAAACTTAAAAAAAGTTTAAGAACGTTAATTAAACGTTGTAAAAACGTTGCAAATGTACCAAGTGCTAGCGACTTATATTTGCAAGACATTTTTGAAACGTCTTAAAAACGACCTTAATATGACTGTACATATACAACTGATAATCGTTTAAGGTGAGAAAACATTTTAAAACCGTTCTTTAAATGTTTGAAAACTTACCTTATCCTCGGAAGTAGTATCCACGAAACGTTATTAAAACGTTTTCCAAACGTTACAGAACGTTCGAATGAAACTACACGCAATGTTTAGTTTAGTGTAAAAATCATTTTAAAACGTTAAAAAAACATTTTATAAACGTCATTAAAACGTCTCAAAACTTTTTTCATGACCAGTACCTGCGGACTTTATCCACGTTTTTGAAACGTTTTTAAAACATTTTTCCAACATCTATTTCAAACGTTTGAATGTTTTAAGTGTGACGTTTTAAAAACGTTGCAAAAAGTTCTGTGCTATCAGGGATACATAGCTCATTAAAATAATTTTGATTTTAGAAGCCCTGTTGTGTTCTAAAAAATTTCGAGACCAGTACTAATGTATTCCAAGAATAAAACAATCCTGATCCTTAGCCTTTAGGGAGGATTCCTTTGTAACTTCATAATTTGAAATAATTTGCACTATAAACTGACAAAAATCTTTCTATCGGTCTTACAGTCTAATCAATTAGACTGTAAGACTGATAGAAAGATCTTTGTCAGTTTATAGTAGAGTACAGTCGACACAAGTAATAATTTTAATGTATAATTTGCACTAGTCCAAAACTTTGGATTTTGTATGTTCTGCTATTCTTTTTATAATTTTGCGATTAGTACCTATGCTAAAATATTGGAAACTAAATGACTAATGAAATTCTACTTTTATATTTAATCAGAATAGTGCAGAATTAGTATCGTATTAATTTCCTTTGATTAATTTCCTTTTATTAAGGTAGTGACGCAGTGAGTAGAATATTACCATTGAGATTTTGATGAATCTTGTCATATTGTTAGATATGACTCATTCCATTAGTACACCATTATTAAGTTGGTAAATAAGCTAGTAAAGTTATTAAAACCTGTGATCCTAGAGGCTTAAGGGGAAGCGGTAGCGATAGACTACGCTATTCGCCACGCTGGTGATGGCGGCGCCCGCGACAGGTGACGAGATAACATATAATATTTAATTGTAAAGCAATTACTTACTTAACGCAAAAAATAGGGCTGAGCGGCGTAGCTATCACGGCGCGTCACGTTTGTAGGCCATTAAATTTTACGCAGGATGCATAATTTTGACCTGCAATTGGAAGAGGCGGCCGAGGCGAAATATTTCGGGTTTTTTTCGGACGGAAAAAGTACCCATGACTGCGATATTGAAAGAAAAAGTCCCACTGGGCATTGTTTCAGATAAAGAAAAAAGTCCCTCTAGGCAAAATATCGAATTAAAAAAGTCCCTTTGGGCAATAAAAAATTACGTTTATATCTTCGACCTCTTGTGTATACTATAAGCAAATTTTTTTCTTACCGCACGACCCAAACTCACCTGTCATATCCTATCCTAAGCTCCTTGGGTACAGTGAAATTTTTTACAGCATTATTTCCTTCAGCCCTCGATATTCTTCACCACACTAGTACATTTTTGTTTTGCCAGTGCGAAGTGCTCCTGGTGATGACAACGCTCCAAGCCGCTTCTTTTCTGCCATTCAAACGAGTGCGAGCCACTTCTCAGCAGGGAGTAGATGTTTCAGTGGAAATAAGCAGTTGGCTGCTTATAATGTGCTGCTGGATCGAGAAACTTGAAAGCAGGTGAGCATTATTATTATGCTAGGGAAGGGCGGAATGCAATTATTAGAAAAATTGTAAGAAAATTTGTATATATCTGCACGATCCCAACCTGTCATATCTTTTCCTAAACTCCTACGGTTCAGTGAAATACTTCACAGCATTATTTCCTTCAACCCTAGATATTTTTCACCGCACTAATAAATTTTTGTATTGGCAGTGCGAAGTGCTCCTGAAGATGACAACGCTCCAAGCTGCTTCTTTTGCTG
Organism: Megastigmus dorsalis; assembly: GCA_900490025.1. Taxonomy (NCBI): domain Eukaryota; kingdom Metazoa; phylum Arthropoda; class Insecta; order Hymenoptera; family Megastigmidae; genus Megastigmus; species Megastigmus dorsalis. The sequence continues at coordinate 9,122 of UELU01140812.1, read as the reverse complement.
CCATTCCAATGAGAGTGGGCCACTCCGCAGTAAGATGTTCCACTGGAAAAAGCTGTCAAAAACATGACTGAATAGTGCAAGTAAATCTCATAGAGATATTAAATTAATTTATGTCGCATGCAGTTGTAGTAGTTATATTTTATAAAATGTAGATAATTTCTTTACGACTACATCGTTGGAAGCACAAAATTTTAAATTTGTGAATGCCTTTATTGGCATAATGAATTTTTTCATTACCTGCATCTTTATATAAAAGTTGCTGTGTTCATCATGGAATGTAGATGACTGAGCAGTGCATGTAAATCTCTTAGGCAGATTAAATTAATTTATGTCGTATGCATTTTTAGTAGTTTTTTTTTTTATAAAATGTAGATAATAGCTCTACGTCTCCATCGTCAATTGCACAAATTTTAAAATTGTGAATGCCTTTATTGGCATAATGAATTTTTTCATTACCTGCACCTTTGTTTAAAAGATGCTGTGTTCGTCATGGAATAGCCATGATTTAACTGCGAAAGAATTTCTATGATACCTTACTTAATTTTCTCACTTTACTTACTTATTCACCTGTATTGTATCATATACAATATTTTACATAGAAAACCTTGTAGAGCGAATGAATCAATTTATTGTGCATGCGTTGGTAGTAGTTATATTTTATTAAATGTAGATAATTTCTTTACGACTACGTCGTTATGGATGCCCAAAATTTTAAATTTGTGAATGCCTTTATTGGCATAATGAATTTTTTCATTACCTGCATCTTTGTATAAAAGATGCTGTGTTCGTCATCGAATGTAGATGACTGAGCAGTGCATGTAAATGCTCTTAGACAGATTAAATTAATTTATGTCGCATGTATTTTTAGTAGTTTTTTTTTTATAAAATGTAGATAATAGCTCTACGTCTGCATCGTCAATTGCACAAATTTTAAATTTGTGAATGCCTTTATTGGCATAATTAATTTTTTCATTACAGCACCTTTGCATAAAAGATGCTGTGTTCTACTTCACCCTATTGCGTGGTGAAGTACTCACAGGAAAATCCAACATTCTTACCTTCCTTCCTTTCCCGAAATCAAAGCAAAGCGATGCAGTATCCCCATTAAGTGGACTAGCTAAGCGAAGATTGCCCCCTCTCTTCTAGTGGGTATCAAACGTTTAAGTAGCCGAGATGACAGACCGCTCAATATGTACCATCTGATCTCTCTCATAGGGCTCCTAGACAATAGGGTGGGCATATTCCTTGAATAACGTGAAATAAATTGGGTCCGAAAACCCAGACAAGGAGATTGTTTCCATCTCGCTTGTTGGAAAAACAGTTGCGGCACTCTGGCACGTCACAATACGTAGATAGTGAACACCTACTTGCTAACATGCCAGCCTACTACACACAAAGTCAGTCACAGTCTCTGCGAGGATCACAAGTAAGATATTATGACCAAACCAGAACATTATGCTGAGGCTTGGAAGGCGATTAAAGATCATTATCAGTCTATCGCTGTTTCAATGAAATTGGTCTGTTCACTGTCGGGCGATACTCGCCCTCTCAGAAACATTCCCAAAAACGATATCGCCTACATCTCTACATTATTCTTCACTCAGTATTGATAAAAAAATCTTAAATGAAAAAATCTCAAATCTCTGCACTTCCGACGAACGAGAGTGCTAATCGTATTTTCTCAATACACTAGCGTGACTCCTCGGGTAGATATATCTATAAGTTACCATTCAAAATTAGATAAGCGGGATTCCTACTTCATAAAGAATCATACCGCTAGAGCCACGCACTGGGTATTGCGATTCGGACCTCGACTGCTTTTGAATTTTAACCCTATTCAGCAACTTGAACTTTTTTCTGGGATGTCGCTGAGTCTTAGATAAGTGGAAATCTTACTTATAAGTTTTTTCCAAGTTGAGTTTAAATTTTCTGAGCCCCAGAACCACGTACATCGTTTTGCGTATTGAGGATGGAGTGATTTCAAATTTTAAATCCCTACAACAACGTGAAATTTCTTCTGGGATGTTGTAGATGTCGACACAAAAAGAATTCCTTCATTTTATTGTATTTTCATATTGAGCATAGACTTAGAGCCATGTAGATAGAGTATTTGAAATTTCGAATTGCTGAGATTCAGTATTTAAATGAAAATCTAAATGGTCTAGTTGTATCTATAAAACCAGGTTTATATCCCTTCTTTAGTAAATTGTTTAGAAATTCTCTACTTATATTATTATATTTCATTATATCTATATTAAAATCCCCTATAATCAAGTGATTTTTTACGTTCCTTTTTAAATTTAAAAATTCCTTCAGATTCATAATAAATTCTGGACTATGCAAATCATGTGATCTATATATACCTGATATCTCTATATTGCTATTGTTACTTAGTTTTATACATGTATTAAGAATGTTTAATCTACCTATTTCAATTATTTTAGTAGTTTCTGTTATACTTTTTCTTATATATAATAATGCCATCTGATTTGTTTATTTTACTACAATTATAATACATATTATATCCCTGGAGTTTATAGTATTTAAAATGTTCAATATTCCACGTTTCTGCGCACACAATAACAGAAGACTGTACCTTCAAACTCTTAATGAGGATCTGTAGTTTAAAAAAATTTGCATCCATGCTTCTGACATTTAAATATAAAATCTGCATCTTTGATATCCAATAAAAATCCGGTCATTATTTTCTTTGATGTGGGTATAAATTTCTGATGTTACTTCTATTAATATACTGCAAGTATTGTTTTTTTTTATTTACATACTTGTGTAGTACTTGAAATTTTGTATTGAGATCTTTGAAATTTCTGTTATTTATATCATCATGTATACTTGCCATATCCATATCATTATCATTATTAATACCAAAAATTTTAATTTTTGACTTATTTAACTGTTCAGTTTTTATTTCACATATTTCTGTCAATTTTCCTTTCAGTAATTTTTCAGTCATTTCTGCACTACAGTTGTCATGACAATCAACTATGATTTCTTTATCATTTCTTACATATATATTTCTAGTTTGGATATATTTGTCTTTTGTTATGTACTTTGATACAATCGATTTAACATCCTCTTGTTTAAATCTGCTATTATTATCTTTTATCTTAATTTCAATTTTAGGCACTCTAGATTGTTGAGGTTTCTTATTACCCATTACTTTAGCATAAGATATTGTTTGAACTTGATTTTCTTGATTTACTTTTCTGCTATATAATAATTCTTGCAGTAAAAAGTTTTTATCATTACTATTTATTGTTCTTTGTTTAATGATTTAAGTAGCATATTTTCAGTTCTCATAATTTCTAATTCTGTTTCACCTTCTAATGCAGTTACATTATGAAGTTCTTGGGTTTTATCTGCTAACTCAGCTAGTATTTCTTCTCTTATTTCTTCTGAATTTTTCATCTTAATTAGAGCCATTAGCGATCTTGCAGAATTACTTAAGTCTTTTTCTTTCATTTTAGAGGTTAAGTCATCAAGCACATGTTCTGGACATGCTATAAAACTATCACTCACGTATTTTATATTATTTATTTTCGCAGCATCAATTTGATGGTACACATTTTCACAAATATCACATATTACCACTTTCACCCTTTGTTTTGGATGACATTTATATGTTTTTTCACAATCCTTGTCAGGAGGCTGCTTACCTCCCGACGCCATCTTTTTATCTTCTTGTTGTCCAATTACAAAAATTATCATTAATATCTTAGTATCTAATGCTAATAGAGAGATAAAAATTTGGACAGGTCAGAACTCGTAGAATTTATTTTAATTTATAAGTTAATTTAAAAAATTTAATTTAAATTTAGACTTGTAGTATGAAGGGCTTGATTTTTTATGCATTAAAAGTTTAAAACTGAAATAAGAAAATCATAGAATATTTTCTTCAATTTTTTAACGTTAAACTCGTGAAAAAGGCTTAAGTTTTAAAAGGCTTGAGTTTGCTTGATTTTATAAAACTAAAATACTTAAAGAATGAATCTATTCTTTTGTTAAAATTAATTTCTATAAAAGATTCTCCACATTGTTGCGACTTGGGCCTGAACAGAATTTAAATGTAGCACCTATTACGCAACTTGAACTTTTTTCTGGAATATCGTAGTCGTGGATAAATTAAGTATATTCTCTTTTTATATACAGGGTGTCCCAAAAGTATGGACACACCTAAGAATCTTGGAAACTAGTGGCGCTAGAAAAAAATTTTAAATACAAAAGTTTCCGCAAATCAAACGGCGCATCCGATCATGATCTTGAATTTGACCTTGGGTCATTTGAAGGTAAAGTCGAATTTTGTCAATACCTTCCCTTTTTATTACAGAAATGGAAAGCGGGAAAAAGTTCCTATTCAAAAGTTATTTGAAGGTCAGATCTTTGAATAAGCTGAAATTGGTGTTCAGCAGCCCATAACTCGAAAACTAGGGGTGGTAGAAAAAAAACTTTGAATACAAAAGTTTCCGCAAATCAAATGGCGCATACAATGGTGACCTTGAACTTGACCTTGGGTTTGACCTTTAGGGTCATTTGAAGGTCAAGTCGAGTTTTTTGAACGCGAACCATACTTCTTCATTCCAGAAAACTTGTCCAAAGGTCATTTACAAATTTTCAAATCTGATCTCAGATTCGCACTCAGCAAGGTTTTTGGCCGAATTCACAATTTTTAAGAGAAAAACCCTCCCATTTGCACAACTGAACTAATCACGGGACAAAGAGGTCAATTTTTGTGAATATTCAGGTATGCATTCATAAGATAATTATTGATTTTGATGTGCTTTGTTCTTTTCATTCTGAATTAGTTCTATTAACGGACTGATTCTTTTCGTTTATTCTTAGTTTCGTTTTCTGTATTTGAGAATGAATCGTCTCACAGAACGTGAACGAATAAGCATCTTCATGATGTGAGGATGGGGTAATATGGTTAGGTCATATCGGCGAGTTGCGGATTTGTTTAACGCAGAATTCCGGCTACCGTTGCAACCAAAAATTTCGAAAAAGACAGTGGGAAAAACTGTTTCTCATTTTAAGCAAACTGGTAGCGTTAAAGATCGACCCAAAAGTGGAAGACCGAAGACAGTGACTGATCATGAAAGCTCTTTGAATGTGGCATTATCTTTCGTTGAAAATCCTGGAGCCTCCGTTAGACAAGTATCTGCTGAAACGGATGTTTGTAAAACATCTGTTCACAGAATCGTGAAACTCGAGAAGTTTCATCCATATAAAGTGAAATTGGTACAGGAGTTGAACGAGGATGATTTCGATCGAAGACTGGAATTGCCGAATTAATAATGAACCGTATTGATGCTAGACCAAATTTTTTAAACGAAATAGTTTTTTCCGATGAAGCTACCTTCCAGTTGAATGGTAACGTTAATCGACACAATTGTCGGTTCTGGGCATCGGAGAATCCTGACTTATTTTTGGAATCACATACACAACACCCACAGAAACTCAATGTTTGGGCAGGCATAATAAATGATAGAATAGTAGGGCCATTTTTCATAGAAGGCAATTGAAATGGAGAAAAATATGAAGGCATGTTGAGGAATCAAATCGTGCCTGCGATAAATCACATTTTCGGTGACAACCTTAACATTACTCGATAGTGATATCTAAAATTTGAATAACATCATCTTAAAATGTGCTGAGACATTGAAAATGGCTCTGGTTAAATCCTGAGGTAAACCCGGATCTATGGAGAAAGGTATGGCATAAAGTATGCCTAGAAGTATGGAGAAAGGTATGGCAGAAAGTATGCCTAGAAGTATGGAGAAAGGTATGGCAGAAAGTATGCCTAGAAGTACGGACAAGGGTATGGCAGAAAGTATGCCTAGAAGTATGGAGAAAGGTATGGCAGAAAGCATGCCTAGAAATATGTCGAATAGACCAGATATAACAAATACACCTAATTTCATTCTATTTGTCATTAGACATGAGCAACATACTATATAAGTAATTCTTCGAATATTTGAATTAATATTTTAATTAATTTATTAAAATGACTTGCTAGACTATTACCAATAATGTATTAAATACACATTTATTCTCTTAAATATCTTTCTTATTGTCAGTGATAAAATATAACATATTATCTCTGTCACTATTAGTATTAACACTAACTATTAGTATTAACACTATTACTCTTTTACCTTGCCGAAGGCTGGCTTCACTGCTAGCCGGGTGATGGGCTTACGGGAGTTGCACTTCTACGAATGAGTGTGTGGCATGTATGCGAGTTTTATGAATGTTGCACAAATGCGTGAGTACCTGTAAAATTGCACGGAACGGAGATGGACTGCAGAAGCAGAAAGGGCAACTGAGTACGCACGCTGCATGCCAACCATAGTCGGAGCCGTAGATTCTATAAACGGATCTTAACCGGTCATATAGAGACGAAGGAAGGCACGCATACCATGAGACCCCGTAAAAAGGGGTATTGCCTGGGCGGAGAGCAAGTTTGATGGATAAATGAGGGGGCCCTATAAACGGGCTTCTCCCAAAGTGCATGAGGATTTGATTCTGGAAGGAATAAAAGAGAGAAGTGCGCTCCTAAACTAATGGCGGACCGCCGTGTTTGCCGGGCGGTGCGACTCGTGAGCTGCCAAAAGGGGATCCTGGGGGGGGGGAGGCCTCCATAGAGGGGGGGATCCAGGGGATCGGTGCCCATGCTGTGACGAATTTTCATTGTTACAGAAAGAATGTCAACCTTAAACGAACCAGAGGAAGGAAGAAGAGGAGAGGAGAAGACAGGTAAGTCAGCGGCGCTACCAAGGGTAACCCTTAGAGCGCCGCTACTAAACGTATAGCCACTGCTCCGAAGATCGGGCAGTACCACCAGCGTGGAAAGTGCCACGAGCTACTTAAGCGCGGCGAGCTCTGAAGGAATGGGGGTGCAGAACTGCCGTCTGGAAGTAGAAGAAATGGACGAGAGCGACCCACTGTGCAGGCGGATTGCTGCGTCGGAAAAAAAGGCAGAGGAGACTTTCTCCGAAATAAAAAGCCTTCTGTCAACTATGCTGGCTGTCCTGAAAAGGCAGCCGAACATAGCCAAGGAAGTGAAGCAGGGGCTGCCAAAACTGCAGGAGGCAATAGAGGTTCTCGAGACCTCTAGGAAGGAGTGCGGCGCTGCGCGTATGCAGGCCGAGCAGTTGGCGCGCATGCGGGCGAAAGTGGTCTCCCTCGCGAAACCGCAAAGCGCTGTATTAACGATCCGTCCCCCAGGAAAAAAAGCGGCAGGCCTCTAGCCCGCCCCTACAAACGGAAGGACGGTCGGAAAAGAAGAGCCGACGACAAGAGGCTTCCACCTCCGAATGTCAGTAGGTGAAAAGGAAGTCCAAAAAGATAAAAAAGAAAAAACAAGAGGAGACGGCTGAATACAAAATGGCGCCCAAAAAGAGAACGGCGCCGAGGAGAAAGCCGGAAGCGATCTTGCTCCGTCCGGCTGAAAACAAGACGTTCGCCGAGGTGCTGGCAACTGTGCGGAGAACCGTCAAGCCGGACAGCACCGGGGTCGAGATACGATTCGCTCGGCGGACCAGAGCGGGTGAGGTCCTCCTCGAGCTCCATAAGCCGGCAGCGTCCGGGAGCTGGTCCCCAGAGCCTCTGGAGAGATCCGCGACCTTGACGACTGCACGACGAAAGAAGAGGCTGAGGAGGCCCTGCGAAATGTCCTACCGGACTACACGGGCCACCTTAGGTTATCAGTTACCCGACCAGATATGCGGGGGCAGCGGGTAGCAGTGGTGTCGGTCGATGAATCGGCCGCCGCGGCTCTGCTCTAGTCCGATCGCATCAGGGTCGGGTGGGTCAACTGTAGGATCCGTCGAAGAGTGGAAGTGCCCAGGTGCTATAAATGTCTGGGCTACGGCCATCAGAGCTGGGCCTGCGAGGGACCAGACAGAAGTAAACTCTGCTTCCGGTGTGGAACGGAGGGCCATGTGGGTAAGAGCTGTAAGTCCGATCCCGATTGTTTCCTGTGTGCCAATGCCGAGAGAGAGATCGCGGTACGCAAACATGTCGCGGGATCGGGGGCATGCGGAGTCTTCCGCGCTGCCCTTGCACAGAACAAGAGAAAATGGCCCTAGTCCTCCAGGGAAATTTGCACAGGAGCAGGACGGCACAAAACCTCCTTGCCCAGATCTGTTCCGAGAAGAACGCTGAGATTATTCTCATCAGCTAACAGTACCGGAACGGATCGGGGCCGGGATGGTATACCGATGGACTTAACACTGCTGCCATATGGATACCGGACTCGCGTAGTTTTCACGTAGTGGATCACGGATCCGGCCGCGGCTTCGTTTGGGTGAGGCACGCGGACACTTATTACGTCAAACTCGATGGTCTGGAAGACGCTGCGCGGGACATGGGGGACTAGCTGATTGTAGCGGGAGATTCTAACGCTAAAACTCTCGAATGGGGGGAAGCCAAGACTGACTCTAGAGGACGCCACGTCGCCGAAATGGCGGCACGACTTGGATTAGTGGTGCTGAATTCCGGCACCACCTCCACCTTTAGAAGGCCTAGCTACAGGGAGACTATTATAGATGTCTCCCTGACGAGTGAGGTGCTCGCGGTGCGAGTCGAGGACTGGCGGGTGGTCGAAGACTACACTGGAAGCGACCACCAGTACATCACGTTCCGCGTTCGTGATGTCCACCTGTCCGCGGCACCTATTAGACGCCCACCTCCCAGGTGGAATATTTCAAATATGGACCACGAGAAGCTATCTTCCGCTCTAACGTGGGGTCAGCAAGCCCTGAGAGGCATCCCGGGCGACGTGCCGTCGCCAGCGCGGGCCGAGAGGTGACAGCCGTCACTATGCGGCTCATCCACGAGGCTTGCGCGGAAGCAGTGCCTCGAAACCGCGGTAGCGGAAAGAGACGTCCTGCCTACTGGTGGACGAGCGAAATCGCGGACCTCCGCAAGAGGTGCCTGGCCCTGCGCCGCCGCGCTCAAAGGGCCAGACACCGCGAACTCGACGCAGCCCCCTTGGCCGCAGAACACCTTGCAGCCAAGAAGCAACTAAAGCGGGCCATCAAGTCCAGCCAGCGGCGCTGCTGGTGGGAGCTGGGGGAGGAGCTAAATAGGGACCCGTGGGGACT
>UELU01140808.1:0-11764 GCA_900490025.1 Megastigmus dorsalis | reverse complement strand
TTCGGGGTGTGGAGAGATTTTAAAAAAGAAGAAAAATATTATTTGCTTAATGGATTTTATAGAAGCTAGAATGTTAACTGAAACTTTGGGAAATTCGGCAAACATAAAAATAGCAAAACCTAAGTTTCGTCATATATCAATGATGCTTTTACTTGATACAGCATCACCATACAAAAATAAATTTCTTGACATCTGTCGGCGAGTATATGAATCTGGGCTTTGGAAAAAAGATGAAAACCTTTATAAGTATTCATTTTTTTCAGAATATAAAAAAACTAATACAGTGACGCGCAGCGAGTCTGTTCAGTCTGTTTTAAGTTATACAATTCTACTCGGCCTTGCATATTCCTTGTCTATCGTTACATTTTTATTCGAGTTACTACAAACACGTCTACAAGTTTATAGAAATAAGCTACATGAAATTTTTTCTACTTAATAGTCTACTTAATAAGTCTAGTTGATATGATGGATTTATCAAGCGATTATTATAAAAAAGATTCTATTAACGCTTTGGTTTCACCAATGCCAATATTTAATCATACGGTATATGTACCATTAGAATATTTAATTTCATCATTTGTAGCTGTTGTTCCGATTATCCCTATTACGAAAATCGACACTTCTTTAATTATGCTTATTAGCATGCTCTGCTTTATTTCACTTATTATACTTATAACATATGTGATGAAACTACTTAAAATCGTAACTAAAGAATCGACGATGTTAAATATCATTGGAATATTTTTTGGAACATCTGTATTTTGGAGACCACAGAAATCTTCGGACAGAGTATTTGTCACAAGTATTTCAGTTGTTGTTTTAATGTTTTCCTCAAATTTGTTCTCAAATATTATAAATTATTCCATAAATTATGGTGAAGTTGAATTTGATTCTTTCAAGGAGATTGACGAATCTCAGTTGCAACCTTACATTGCGTCAGTTCAGTCAAATGCAGTTTTTCAAAATGAATATGATGTATACATACAAAATATAAAGAAGAAAACAGTGTATATAAATAATTATTCGGGGTGTGGAGAGATTTTGAAAAAGAAGAAAAATATTATTTGCTTAGTGCATTTTTTAGAGGCTGTTATGTTAACCGAAACCTTGGGAAATTCGGCAAACATAAAAATAGCAAAACCTAAGTTTTCTGACATATCAGTGGTACTTTTGCTTGATATAGCATCTCCATACAAAAATAAATTTCTTGACATTTTTCGGGGACTATATGAGTCTGGTCTTTGGACAAAAGATGAAAACCTTTATAAGTGTTCGATTTTTCCAGAATATAAAAAAACTGATACAGTAATGCGCAGTGAGTCTGTTCAGTCCTTTCTAAGCTTTATGCTGATTCTAAGCCTTGTATATTGCTTGTCTATTATAATGTTTTTATTCGAATTATTACAAAAACGTCTACAAATTTACAGAAATAAGGTACATGAAATTTCTCAATTTATTTAGAGTTATAGTGAGTTCTTATATATGATTAACAAGAATTCATTGTAAGAATAAAGAAAGCATTTTACAATCAAACTATTTATTGATCCAACGATAGCTGAATAATTCTTCAAGACTCGTAACTTATTTTCATAAACTTGATGGAATATTTTGATAAAAATTGTGGTTAGTTCGGATTACTGCAGCATTGACAATTCTTTTGATCTACTCTGACAATACCTATGCATCCCAATTACGCGAAGGTGCCTTGATTTTAGCAATGTTTTCCTTAATAAGGTTGATAGATTAATATTCTATTGGAGACCATGACCATAATTCGCAATATATTGACTTTCTTCCGAATATATATATATATGAATTATACGAAATCCAGTAATTATTATAATATTTTTTTAAAAATAAGTATATTGTCAATAAAAGTTTATGTTTATCTGAAATAATTTATTTCCTTCGGTCTTGCATCACCTATCCATGATAAATGATACCATCGATGTTATTTATTACTGGATTTAGCCAAAAATAATTTACTTTTACAATTTAAAGGATTCTTTGAATTTTGAAAAAACTAAACTTAAATCATGAACTAGTTTTATCAATGATTTACATATTTTTCCGTCATACTGATGCGATAAGAGTCGAGGATAAAATTTTACCATTATTTATAATTTTAAGGTATTGTGCCAAAAATTTCTTTTGACAAAAATGTTATTTCCTCGCAAATTTTTGCCACCATTGTTGATTGTCGATTACGTTATACTTCGAATTGAGAAGTTAACCGCCAATTCATTGACACCTACATATAATAGCTCATTCAAATTTAATTATTAGTTCCAATATATAAATAATATATATAAAGTAATATTTATATAATTTCAGAAATAATAGGTAATTAAGAACTTTTTCAAATGTTTAGTCTATAATTGTACATTGAATCATTGAATTTTCAAACACTGAAAAGAACGTAAATATAAAAATGCACAAATAAGTAATTATCCATAAAATGCCGTGTTACGCATGTAAAAATTAATTATTTTAATATTTGTTTCCTAGAGCAGTCTTGACCCACAATAAATTTTTTACTCGTATCTAACACTGTACCGAAAGTTTCAATTCTATCGTCACTTTATTTACGTAATATATAGAACTCCCTTAAATGCTTGTAAGTTTCAAGTGAAACTTTATCAGAACGCAAATTAACTCTAATAGTTATTTTATCAAGTGACTTTGATACCACAAACAAAATGTTTCAAGCAAATTATCTAATAGTAACTAATGTTAAACACGAGGTTAAACATTTATGAACTTTCTCTTCGAGATATTGTATTTTGCAGGCGATTCCAAAAGTTCCAGCAGAGCGGTAGTGAAATAGCAAGCGTACAATATGCTTGAATACTAATACACAGCATAAATTATAACAAGCGCAAAATCGCAGAGATATTATCTCTCACTGACTCGCCGAGCGTGACGCCCGCGCGCACATGTATGCAAAAATCAATAAAATCCTTTTTAATGAACTTTTCGTATCCCCGCCGTACACCTTCGATTTCTCTTGCAAACATCTGCTCTGCCCCCACGCCAACACTTTGCATATACATACCTATATATATTTACGCATACAGTTATTTTTTTGTATAACACCCCCGTCGGGAGCATAGACCGGAGGTTCTAAGAGTGCGTGCCACATATATATTCTAATCTCGTTCCGATCGTTTTGTCTGATTAAATTCGATCGTTTTAGCTTTGTACACACTGGCCACTAGGACACGTACCCTATATAGGAGTCAATTTCGAGGGGCCCCGCATATAACGAGCCGTAAATCAAGAATCACGAAGGCACCTGCTGTCGCATTTCTACGAGTCCAGCGTATACACACGTCCGCATATAACATACCTGCATATATCGCGCAATATCATTCTCGGTAAAACTCATTAGTATTCTATCCCCTGTTTTAGCTTCATTTCTTTCTAATTTACTTTTTGCTTAATTATGAGCTGCAGCTTGCGTTTTTTTTTTTACTTTCTTATGCCAATATGGATGAATATATACTTGTTTATGCATGTGGCGATCAGCTGTAGTGTCACGTGACGGGTGTCATATGAACTTAAGTCAAATTAAGCTATTATTATTTGGAGGATTGATTTTTAATAGCTATATGTAGGGTACATGTCGAGAGATACAGTAAGCAATCGTCGATATTCAGTGTATCCCTATATACATATATTGAACTGAATATAAAGTTACATTTGGCAGATCAGAAAGCAGAATTGAACAGTTGAGATAATTGAGAAGGTATAGTGAAAATCAGATAATATCGCACCACCTGCGCACGTTATATCTATACTACACGCAAAGTTAGTGCACGCAAATTCACGGCCATGCGCGGTGTAATTTTGGAGGAATAAAAAAAGTGTCTGGTCAGCCCCGCACGCTATGGTGCATTATGTAAAATAATTTTGTACAACGGCCGCGCACATATACTTACGTACGGGGGCCAAACATGCTCTGATTTGCATAAGCAGAATACGAGAAGGTATGCGTATATATATATATGTGTGTGTGAATGTATGTATATATGTGTTTAGACCCCCTCGCGTTAACCTCTTTCTTTCGCGCACCCTCTTTTTTACTTCTTCGTCTTTCCCTTTCTTTTCTCCTTTTACGCATTTTCAGGTTTGCCCATGGTTACGCACTTTCGCGAGTACGTAGCATTCGATAAGGCTTTAAAGCGAATATCCTGCACTTTCGGCGCTACTGCACACTCGAGTATAAAGTGTATGGCGATGCAGGAGAAAAGAAAGGAGAGAAACAAAGAGAGATTCATCATATACGTTGTTGCCTGACTTCTCCGACCGAGACAATTGCTGAATAACGTTTTGCTTTGCGGATAATTGTAGCGAGCGAGACACACACTCGGATATAGATATACAGTGTGCGCTTCTTTTTCTGGGGAGTCCCTTTTTTGTATGCGAGCTCTTAACGAGACATTTAAAAAATTAAATGGCCGCTCGGACATTCTAATAAATGTCCGAGTGCTTTCACTTATTTTATTCTTTTATATATATTCGCGTTTATTAATGTTTCGAAAAACCAGTTTCATCCACCATTGATTCGTACTTTATATACGTTTGATGGGCGAAAACTCTATTTTTTTAAATTTGCATTCGAGATAATTCGTTATATGCCCGGCTGTAAATAATAGGTAGATTCCACCTGGATATCCATCGTAATTTCGACTTGAAATTTCAGACGAATTTCACAAGAATTTCAGGTGTAATTTCACCTGAATTCTACATTTCAAAAATTCACCAGGAAATCACTCAGAAACCGCGTGGATGTTCAGGTAGATTCCAGGTGGAAGCTACCTGCATATTAACCACCAGGTAAGTTTTATTATTTTGATGGGAAAACTTCGGGAAATAGTAAAAGCAACTGTTTAACGTAATGCAATCTTTTGTCTGTACCTAGTTGAATTCCTATTTGGCAAAACATAAATAAACAGTCAATCTTCTTTACGATCATATTCTAACGTTTTTCGCTTGTGTATATCATTATTATGCACATTACAGGCTAAATAAATGGCATGAGCAGCGATGAGCAGAAAAGTAAATCTATCGCTCATCGTTCGAAAGTATCGCCGTGAACAGCTATCAATTTCCTTTCCATTCGCTTCGCTGCCCATCTCCGTCTTTATCTTCCGAATAATAACGTGTCTCTCGAACCAAGTGTCATAAAAATGCAGGCGCATCGCATTGCTCGCAAAGTTCGGCGACAACTCGAATGGAAAAAAAAGGAGAAAAAAAAGGACGAGCCGGTGATCTACCCGAACGCAATAATAACAATGGACAAAAAATATCCGTGTACCGAGAGAGTAGAGAATGGAAAAAAGCCAACCCTTTTTTTCCATAACTCTCGCCATTATGTGACCGTCATTTCTGAGCTCGTCGCACGATTAGAGCGCGTTGAAAAGGAGCCAATGTCTCTTTTTTGCCAATCACTTTTTTCGTCGTACTTACGCCTCATTGATTATCGGGAAAGAGAACGACGCAAGGGTCCGTATAGCTTTAGAAGCAGAGAGAGAGAGAGAGAGAGAGAAACATACCGCGTACTATCGGCGAAAAGAAAAGGTGGAAGATTAAGAGAAGTTCTTGGGTGAGGTGAGCCTTAGAAATAAACGGTTTGGAAATGATGGGTATATACCGTACAAAGCGCGATGACGATGACTGGAAGTCCCGCAGGATCTTTTCGTCATTCTTAACGTGCTTATAAATATTTTGCGCCCCTTTAGCGCAGTAGATGTCTTATTTCTTTCCTCGCTATTACTTTTCTTCTGCTCAGCGTATTACGAGAAAATTGCGCAATTATTTACTTGACGGAATCCCCTAAGCGCTGAACAGTTAATAGCAATTAAATAATCGAAATCGATCGTAGAAAAAATAAAGAAATTTACAAGATTTAAATTGGACAATGCAACAAAGATGTATGAAAATTTAAAAATGCGCCTTTTATAAATTTTGAAAAACAAATAGTGCGCTATCGAAAAGTTCATAAGGAGTTGATCGATCTTTTGATCATTTACATGTTCAGCAACAACAGTAAATTGCAGGAGCATCATATCTACACATAGAGAGAACTTGATTCTCATACATGTATACTCGAGCTCTTTCACATAAAAATGAAGGGAATGTATGCTTCGTCGTGCAATAAAAGTGCATACAAAAGGACTGAATCAACGCACGTACAATAGATGCATTTCAATCGTTATCTCGTCCGCGATTTTCTTATACAATACATTCGCTGCTTCGTAAGAACGTACTTCGTCCTCCAATTGAACGAGTGACGTCTGTCTATATCTCAGCCCTTGACCCTTGCCCCACTGAGCTTTTCATCTCATCAGATATTGCATTATGCATTCGATTTTATCGCCGATTTCGGCATAAGCTCGATAATGTCTAAGGCCGAAGCCTGCACTTATTTCTCATCCCTTCTTTGTCATAATAATGCTCGTACACTCGATATGCATCACCACTTCAAAAGCTGTACCAAATCGATCGGATATGCATCCCTGATATAGCTATGTATATCGACCGTTCGGATTGATTTGGACCATTAAGCTATATGCTTTTATTATTATACGCTTTATCGCTTCTATACACGATATATTTATCAAGTTGAGATTTAAAGGCTTATATCGCCAAACTCGGTGTATAATTGAATTGAGTTTCTTTTGCGATCAGAGATATTTTTCCGCGTAATAAAGTGCGAGACTAATGTGACTTCCGAAGACCCTTATTTAGTGTTGAAAATAGTAGTGTAAGATGTGAACTTTGATTTGGGTGCACATTTTTCGACGTATATGAGCTAAAGGGGTTGGGTTGGAAATAGGAAGACTGATTTAGGGTGCTATTTTCTTTTGATTGAATCTTGCATTTATAATAGACATTTATACGTACAATTAAAGCATAAAATGATATCTATACTACAACTATAACTTAGAGATTCAAACATGACCAACATTTCCAACATAATTTTTCATTTTTCAATGAAATGTGGAATGCAAAGACTATACGAGTCGTTGATTACGAATCTGTATGATTTAAGAAAGTAGCATAGGAATATTAAAAAAATTAGACCAATAACAATTGATATACATAACACTTAATAAAAAAGATAACATTTGTGTTGATATATTTTTAAAATTGGACAAAATTTTATTGATCCATAGTTTTTAAAGCTCGTGTATCAGTTGGCTTACAGTTGTATCCTTAAATTACCGTTTCAATTTTTTTAAATGCCTAAATTCGCGAGGTATGGATGTGTGTCTAACACCAGTATATATTCTTAATCAATTGTATTAGAAAAATTAACAATTAAGACTTCTGTAAGAGCATTATATTAAAATAAAATGTTGGCATTGTTCTTTTAACCCTAAATTGATGCTAAAAATGGAACTGATTACTCATAAATTTTTACTACGAACAATTAAAAAACGTTTCTGGCAAGAAATCGATTAGTTTCTAAATAAGTAGGCCAGTTACCATTAACTTTTACACCGTATTTATATGTTGATTATAGTAAAATCGATTACACCAACCGATATATTCTCATAAGTCACATTCGTTTAGTGCGTTGGGAGCTACAAAATCTAATACCAAGAATATCAATTCGGTAGTACTTTCTTTTTATGGCGTTTTAGTGAAAAGTAGCAAAAAGATCAAAAACAAGCCAAAATAAACATAACAAATTCTAAGTTGAAACATGTTCTATCATTTTTAGAATTAACAATTGCATGACTGTAAATTCGATAATGCAGTGCCACCTTAAAATTAAAATTAATAATAAATATTTGTAAATTAAAGAAGAAGTGTAAAATGATTATTGCAACTTTTATATTTCTATTATTTGTAAATGCTATTGAAGCAAATTCGAAACATCTATATCAACCAAGCTGGTTAAAGATTTTACAACGGCAACTGTTACAAAATAATTTCGATTTCTATCAAATAAAGTTTGTGATTGATAAAGAGTTGCCACCAAGTGATCAAAACGTTATTTTCAAAGAATTGCTTCAAGTCATTCCAGCCACTTCAGTGAAATTAGATGAGTCTTATTTTAGTAATCCAAATTTGAAATGTTGCAACGATAACTCAAATGAAATTTTATACATTATTCTACATTACAATTATACGAATGTATTAAACAATATGGAATATATTACAGATACAATAGCGCAATATCCTTCCAATAACTCACGACCGAAATGCTTACTAATTCTGTTTCATGATACTGATGAAAACGATGCCCATTTCGACACTTTACTTCGAAATGCATGGTCAAAAAAGTTCTTAGATTTTTCCATTTTAAAAATTCGGAAGAAAGATGATAAATCTTTTCTATATCATTTCAATCCATTTTTCGACGATTTTAGAAAAACTCAATTCGTTTCAGATGGGACTATCTTTCCAAGAAAACTACAAAATGTCAATGGATATCCTTTTAAAATGCTTATTTTCAATTACCCGCCATGTATTATTGCTTCAAAAACAGGAAATGATGTAAGTCTGAAATACTTGTGTTATCCTATACCAACAATTGCAGCAAAAATCATGAATTTTTCCGTAACGTATATACTAGGAAAAGAAGGAGTTACAACTGTAGCTGATATAATAGAATTATCAAGCGATTATTTTCAAACAGATTCTATTAATGCCATGGTTTTACCAATGAAAAAACTTGATAATTCCGTTAGTTTACCATTGGAATATTTAATTACATCATTCGTAGCGGTTGTTCCCATTATCCCCATGACGAGAGCCGATACTTCTTTCAGTATACTTATTATGATGCTCTGCTTTATTTCACTTATTATACTTATAACTTATGTCATGCAACTACTTAAAATCATAACTATAGAATCGACGATGATAAATATCATTGGAATATTTTTTGGAACATCAGTATTTTGGAGGCCACGGAAATCCTCGGACAGAATATTTGTCACAAGTATTTCAGTTGTAGTTTTAATGTTTTCCTCAAATTTGTTCTCAAATATTATAAATTATTCCATAAATTATGGTGAAGTTCTATTTGATTCTTTCAAGGAGATTGACGAATCTCAGTTACAACTTTACAGCGGGTCAGTACAATTCAATGCACTTTTTGCTAATGAGGATGATGATGTATACATACAAAATATTAAGAAGAAAACGGTGATCGTACGTAATTATTCGGGGTGTGGAGAGATTTTAAAAAAGAAGAAAAATATTATTTGCTTAATGGATTTTATAGAAGCTAGAATGTTAACTGAAACTTTGGGAAATTCGGCAAACATAAAAATAGCAAAACCTAAGTTTCGTCATATATCAATGATGCTTTTACTTGATATAGCATCACCATACAAAAATAAATTTCTTGACATCTGTCGGCGAGTATATGAATCTGGGCTTTGGAAAAAAGATGAAAACCTTTATAAGTATTCGTTTTCTTCTGAATATAAAAAAACTAATACAGTGACGCGCAGTGAGTCTGTTCAGTCTGTTTTAACCTTTACAATTCTACTCGGCCTTGCATATTCCTTGCCTATTGTTACATTTTTATTGGAGTTATTACAAAAGCGTGTTCAAGAACGTTTACAAGCTTACAGACATATAAAGTACATGAAATTTTTTCTATGTAAACCGACTCGTAGTTATTAGTACCTATACTTATGCGATTCACAAGAATTCATTGTAAGAATAAAGAAATCATTTTTCAATCAATCGCGTGAATTACTATTATTGATACAATGTAGACGATTTCTTCTAAAATCATAACCTACTAGTTAAAATACTTTGCTCGCTAACGCTCGCTCCAATATAAGAACCTCTTTCTGGGACTCAATGTTGTTCTTCTATAGATGGGTATAATAGAAACTAATGAATTCAAAAAAATCGGTAAGACAGAAATCTTTCATTCAATTCATTGACTATATGAAATATTTATTTCAACTTATAAAAGTACTTACATAACTATAATGCCTTCGCAAAGGCATAAAATAAGAAGAATGATACAAAACTAAACTGTTTACTAATTACAAAATTATGTTTAAGAATTACATTTTAAATAGAACTCTATCGAATATCTTTGATAAGTATATTTTAACATACATTTTAACACACTGTCACTTCCTCAAAAATTATCTTTACCTCTAATCACTTGCATTTTGATTTATTTAATAAGGAAAACCAATGTTATTGATAATTTTCAGTTCAAAAACCAAGTTATATTACAAGTTAATGAAATACTTATATTACAGTAATTATAACAAACAATCCTATTGCATAGCCAAAATAGATGTATACATAAAGGAACATAGACAAATAAATAAATAAAAAAATTAGCAATTTCCATAATTAACACTGATTACAGATAATTTTAAAAATCGTATTTTCAATAATTAAACAATATTCCTGTATTATAATTCAAATTTGATTTTACACTGTAAGCATATCAGAATGGTATTGCTCTCACACAAATTTCATGAGGCAATGAGACGCAAGTAACATAATATATCAAATACAGCAGCAAATAGGAAATACATTCGAAATCAGAAAATAGGTTTCTGTAATTAGTACTTACTCAAGCTGTTTTTTTTTTCTTTTTTCTAAAAACTAGTGTTGAAATATTATTATACAATTATTATATACAAGCTACTATTCCTCGGTCGCTAACGCTCCCTCGGAAGAATGTACTTATTTTAATTACTTTTTCTTAAAAAAGATGTGCAATCTTTATTATACTTCGTTAATTGTAAAAAGTAGGTAAAAATAGTGAAGCTATGTGGCAGTACATTAATACTGCAAAGAAAAAATAGTTAATTATAGTATTTAGAGTAAGATTTGTTATATTTAAAACCTTTATTTGTAATTAAACTATTTTATTTTTTACAAATTACATTTAGACATGATAGTTGTGAATTTTTTAAATTGTAAGTGTGGTGAATATATATTTTTAAATTTTGTTATGTTTTATTATTTGCAATATTATTACAAGTAAATAATTTTTTGGCATTATAGATATATATACAATAGACTTAGCGTAAGAGTAAATTTACTTAATATTTAAACTTAAGAAATTAATATAAAGTTTATTATAATATAAAAAGTGCAGAACACATAATATATATTTTATTTTAAAATTTGTGTTTATTTACAGAACACTATTATTCATCTAATTTGAAATAAATTATAAGAAATGGATTTTTTACAGTTTAATAATTTTTATAAAAACATTACGCAAAAACAGAAATTTCATTTGAATTGATTATTCAATTATTTTTAAAGTATAACTCGTTAGAAAGATAGCTAAAGTCAATCTTAATTAATTGCACATTTAATTGAGTCATTGTATAATATTGGTTATAATTGTGTAATAAACGAAAACCCCACCATCCCCAATCTTAAACGTTGTTCGCCTGCAGCGCTCGCTTCTGTTAGCGCAGATATAAAAATTTTAAGTAATAAAAAATTTTTTTATCGTGTCAGCACAAGTACATATACATATAGTAAATGTTTGCAGAAATACCCTTCCAATTATGAATTATACCTATATTTTAAGGTATATTCTAGTAATATTCTGTGTGTATTATTAATCTAAAATTTGTTTTTAATATGTCAAGTAATTTGTAGAGTAGACATACGTAATTAAGACATTAATTATGTTTCTAATATTTGTATAAATAGTGTACATTTATATATCAGTATATATATAGCAAATTATTTGTATCGCAAACGGATTACGATTAATATTCAAATGTAAAACTATTAAAAC
>UELU01140807.1:0-36363 GCA_900490025.1 Megastigmus dorsalis | reverse complement strand
GAAATTTTTGAAGCTGTCGTTGAAATATTCTCTTGAAATTTTGCTAGAAGATAGATAATTAATAGATGAAGTGCACCTGCATTTGGGATTTGGATAATTTTACCTATTTATTTAGTTATTACTAATTATTCATATCCGATCGGTAAAACAGTTTGAGTGGTAACTGTAGGACTTTGACACCCCCTTAACGGTTCTTGCATATAACTTGAAATATAACTCTCTGTCACCATCTCTAAAATAATGTAAACATTACGTGGTTAAACTTTCATTAAATTCCATTGGCACTTCACAGAGATTTATATCGTCGAAAATTTCGTTCGAAATTTACAGCGCGATTTATCTCCGCAATTTTCGACGGCAAAATCTCTGTAAATTGTGGATAGAATTTCATAAAACTTGACGCACGTAATGTCTGTATCTTTATCTATTTTGTTAAATGCAAGAACCGGTAAGGCAGTAATCTTTCCGACCGTAGCACTAAGCTAGAGATTTGTAGATTTTTTCTCCCATTATCAATCAATATAATTTATTTTTTTTATGTCAAATTATCTTTAATCTTATACCGCCCATTAATCCATCCAATAAATTACTTTATATTACTATTTAATTCAATTGAAATTAATTATAACTAATTACTCTTTTCATACTTCATGCATACCAAATTCTATCTTCACTCATTATTACAATGAATAGAACAAACTTTCCGGAAAGTTTCAACACCGGTAAAGTAATTCACCGAGAAGAGGTGACAAAACAGGAAAAACTTTATTATATCTCACTCTGACTATACGGTTTACTTTGATTATAAAGAACTCGGGTAAAACGAATAAGCCACTCGTATAAAAAGTTTTTCTCTCTCTCTCTCCCTCTCGCAACTCCATTTACTAAAGTAAAACCATACTGCAACGATGAAAAAGAGCGAGTGTGAGCGAGAGAGAGAAAATGCAACAAGTGTAGCCTTTCAATATCCAGTGCAAAACGGTGACGCGTAGCTGTAAAATAATCCAGAACTGGTGTGCACACCGCAGAATGGCACTTACGGAAAGTAAAAGGATCGGAAAACCACGAGATACATTTACGTCTGCATACTATGTATACCCATGTAAAATGGTTGATTCAGAGAGAGAGAGAGAAAGAAGGAGAATATACGAAAACAATCACCGACGCCCTTGAAAACGCCAGAGAAGTATATATAAACACGCGTTTTATTGTGATCCGAGCACGCGACAAAGAGAAAGAGCAGTGCAGTTTTTCTCACGGAGCACGAACGTGAAAAGAGGAGTAAAATTATAAACAACGTGAAGAATGCTAAGCTGGCAGAATAGAGGAGGTGTGCGGTGCAGCCAGTAAGTAGCGGATGAAGTGGGAGAAAAAAACGGAAGTGGGCGAACTTACTTATCTTTCCGCGATAAGTACACGCACAAATGTTATTTTAGACATTCATAAAGAAGGCACCCATTAACGAGTCATATAACTGCGTGCGTTAAACCTTTGCTCGAAACAATGTTTTTACATTTAGTTCGCTGTAAAGCTGTTTAAAATGACTCTTTTGGGCTAATTTTGTGCAAGTATTACAGAATATAAAGCTATAGTTATGAGAGACTAAAAATTGATCGATATAATGGAGACTTACCATCTATAAGATTATACTCCTAACGCAATTATTTTTTCACTAAAGTCTTTGTATAAATGGATGTGGCAATAACATAATTTACATATATAATTTATATATTGAATAATTTTATACATTGAAAAATTTTCAACGTTGACTGATACCATTTTCACACTGTAATTTACAGTACATAAAAATTTCACGCTAAAGATAGTTTTGATTTATTTCGGAGCATTCGGAGCAAAACGGTAGTGTTCAGGGACCACAACAATTCACGGTAAGTTCTCAGAAAATTTTCATCGGTATACGATTTATGATTTCATTGAATCTCTCGACAAACACTGAGCTTTCCTAAATATTGTAAAATATTATAATGTTGTTCAAAAAAATAACCGAGAACCCCTGATTCCGCCCTATCATTATATACGCTTGCGGCGCCTTCTCGTTTAGATCACATAAGACTAAAATATTAAAACTATAATATATATATATATATTACTAAAGTTACTTGACTGAATCAGTGTACCGTGCGCTGGAAACTTTGTAAAGTTTATCAAAATTAATATTATTTTAAATTGATAAGATACAGTAATGAAAATAGTATAAAATTAAATATATTACTTTTCAAAATTCATGATTCTATAAGGCCAGGGGAAGATGTTGTATAACACAAACATATTTAGACTTCACTTTCCCTGGAACTGTATCTTGGTATCCTTGTGTGTATATATATATACCAGTCCCACAAATAAAAAAAAAGACTAATTTGAACAGACAAATCTTCATATATATATTTATATATTGTGCTCATGTAAAACTATGTATAACGCGAACGAAAAATATTTTTTAATCACTTATCATATTCAAAACTTGAACAAAAATCTTGTAAAAAAAAGTTTTTTAAGCAGCTTTTTCATATAATTTTTGTACATTTAACTTTTTTTTTTACTTTATAATTATATTGTTATTCCACTGTACTTGTTCTTGTACTAACATTGTGATAATACAAATGTTGAATCGATATAAATATCATATTGTTTTCAATTTTACGTTGGTGCCGGTAGGACACAAGTAAACTACCTCGAAATCTCGCTCGAAATCCTAACCAAAAATTTGCCTAACTGCTGAATACTTTCAGTGTACAAAAGGCTTTATTAATTTTGCACTTGAGTTTCGATGCAAACCTACTTACCAACCATAAGAATAAAAAAATTGTCGATTTTCAAAAATATCTTACACTGTTGTTCTCATTCTTCGTTCAAATAAAAAAAATCAAAACAAAACAATACACTCCCCTATCGTCGTAATTACTCATTCTCATCTGCACACCCTTGCACGCGCAGCACTCACAGCTGCGATCGCGCGCACACTTTTCTCCACACCAACTTACACACTCTTACTCGCGAAAAACGAAGTGAAAAAAAAGCAGCAGAACGCATGCCGTGTCAGCAGAGGTAGCAGCAGAGGTAGCAGCAGCAGTAGCACACACTACCAAGACAATCTCTCGCAGCCTCCGCGCGTATACGCCAAAAAAAAAAGAAATAAATACTCACCATGCACGAGACGAAGGTTCCCCGGAATTGAGGAGAATCTTTCTATACAACTATAACTTAGGCCACCGCAGCACACACCCGGCGACGTCAAGCTATTTTCACGTGGATATCGAGGCCCACAACAACAATAACAGTGGCGGCTGTGGTGGTAGTAGTGTAAGTGCCGTCGACCTGTCAGAATGATATCCCGTAGCAGTAGCAGCAGCGCGTAGTCGTGCAGTTCGTCGATGGACCACCTCCTCGCGCCTTTCCATGCTCGGCGACGAGGAAAAGCCGCTGACCGGGTCCGCGACGTGTCCACATCGAGGTGTCACCGACTCTATAGTTGGCTGCCTTTTCTCTCCTCTTCGCTCGGCGATTCTCTCGCTCTCTCTCTCTCTCTCTCTCTCTCTCTTTCACTCACTTGCTCACTCTTTCTTGGTTCTCTTTATCTTTCCTCACACACTTTTCAAGAGGTGTGCCTTATCTTCTCTTCTTATCTCCCCTCTTTTCTTTTTGTGATTGTGTCGGCGATGCTGCGGCACACACGCACACAGACACGCGCTAGGAGCGGGAAACTCGTCGCCGTCGGCGCATGTTCCGTAATAACGTCGTGGTCGTCGCCGAGGTGGAAGAGAGCCGCGAGAGGCCCCCAAAGCGCCCCGAGGAGAGAAAAGAGAGAGAGACCCGTGTCGCACACTCGCCAGGCACACACACGCGCTGCAACGGCACGGCATACGACGACGACGACCAGAGAGAAGAGAGGAACAACAGAGAGGAGAAAGAAGAGAGAAAGGATAAGCCTAAGCGGCCGTGTGTGCGAGCGTGTGTGTTATGCCCGATGAGAGCGGCGTTGCACGATTTAACACGTCTCCGGTCTCGCCGCCGATGTAGCTGTTCTCTTCTCTCTTATGATGCCTTTACAACCCGACCTTTACATATATACCTGTAGTCCTATACTCGCCTACCTATGGAATATCTGATATTTTCATTCGAATATTTGAAACTCGATCTTATTCGAGAAGGCTGGATATTGCATTAAGTGGATCAGGAATATTTATGACGTGGGCGGTGCAGGGGGATATATTGATATAAGGTACCTATTATACACACACAGTGCATGCGATATTTTTGGAAGTGGAAAAGCGACTTGATCTCTGTATGCGTATGTACACTCATGCTATTACTTGTATGCATAGTAAAGGAGAGGCAGAGAGAGAAATATCCTTTTCGAGAGCTTTTGAATAAAAATGAGGAATTTCTGAATTTTAATTTTTATCTTGGATCTCTATATGGCTATTGTTGTGTAAATCATTTTGCTAACACGGTTTAATGTATTTAACTATTACAATTGTAATTTTTTAAATAATATTCGTCCGCAGACAAAGGAACAATTGTGTAAACTTAAATTTTTATTTAATTCATGTATAAAATGTTATTTTTCATATAGATATAGTTGTTTATCTAATATTTACTTATATGTATGCAAAATATGCAAATGATGTTCAGGTGATTAAAATACTTAGAATGCATTGTTATTTAAATTCTAATTTTAACTAAACGCAATTTTAAGAAAACATACTGTATCGTTATTAAATTATGCGAGATAAAAGAAACTTGCATATGCAAATTAATAACGAAAATTATTTTTATTAAAAAAATCATCTGATGGGAACAAAGCCGAGAATCTTGGCAACACTGTTGTGGATGCAACAGAACTAAAACAGAAGTGAGAAGAGAGAGAAAGAGCTATAACGCATATACTGCGCCAGCGAAGTGTGGCGAGTTGGCGACGTACGACGGAGACCGGTGCAGGAGGGAGAAAAGAAACGGAGAAACGAGAAACCTCAAGCGGACGACGCTAATGCCATGGACGGTCCGAGAAGCAAAAGCCGTCAGTTCTTGCAAGATGGCGACGCAAACAGCGTGACAGTTGTTTTTCTTTTGCTAAGTTTCAACTTTTGCCGAGTTTGACCAAAGAGAGATACGTTTTAAGCAGGTTTTATTACAGGTTTTATTAACTATCACTTAAGTAATTCTACAATATTGCTACATAAAATATAATAAACAAAGTTTATATCCTGAACTCTTGCATATCTGTTTTATTTCTAACCTCAAAGAAGTAACATTAATTATTTTTTTTTAAAGTTTATTTTGAAAATTTCTAATTCAAGAATATAAAATCTTTAATACATATAACATATATTCCTTATTTAGGTCTTTAAATTAATGTTATGTAGCTATAAATATGTTGCTCATATTCTTTTTTCTATTAGTAAGTAATCAAAATTAATGCTTAGACTTTGAGCTATCTATAATAAATCGTCCTGTGCAAGGTGAACTTGATCTGATCAGTCGTTTTTGCAATTAATTACAATTAGCAAGAGGCGTTTATACATCCTTAGCAGTTAATGTTAAAATCATGGTCACATTTACGTATGTAAATAAAGTTTTTATTTGTAACCTTAAATTTGGTCAGCATAGGGATTGATATAATTGATCATTCTGTACAAGATGAGGCTTATGTGACTTATTGTTTTACTAGATGATTGAATTTATTTCTGTTTAAAATTGGTACACTAATTAAGAATTTTTATTAAGCTTGATGAAAAAGATATAAGTCTTGTACACCTTCTAAATGTCGCAATTTTGGTTAAATAAAAGAATTGCAAATAATATTGTTTTGCCCCATGATCATCGACTTAATTTTAATAATAATGCGTT
This sequence comes from Megastigmus dorsalis, assembly GCA_900490025.1. NCBI lineage: Eukaryota > Metazoa > Arthropoda > Insecta > Hymenoptera > Megastigmidae > Megastigmus > Megastigmus dorsalis. The sequence continues at coordinate 30,495 of UELU01140807.1, read as the reverse complement.
TCTTATATATAGATGTCAAAAAGTGGTTTGTTTAGAGGTATCTTTTTATAATATTAAACGTTTTATAAATTTTTATAACAATAATACAGTATTAAAATTTTTGTCGTTAACTATGTATATCACATGTTTAGTTTTATAAATGGATGAAGAAAATCTTTATATATATTACTACAATGAGTAATAGAAATTATCTTTTTTTAACTGATGGGGGGGGGGAATTATACTGTAGAGTTTTAGCTTGTACAATTATATTCTTTTATAAGTATAATTAACAAAAAATGAATAATACCTACAAGTAAAATAAAATTAAAACTTTCTTACATTATTTTTTATTTATTTATTATTAACTTCATATCATGGGAGCATATGCTTATACTTGACTTTATAAAAAAATCAGATCGCTATCTCATAACAAGTTTTAGAGGTCTAATAGATAGATACTGTCTTTCAGAATTATTAAACTTTCCAATAGAATCAAATTCTTTAATTATTTAAGATAATAAAAAAAGAGGAAAAAATATAATTAAATATACACAATAAAGATATTTTTGCTTCAAACCCATACATTTTATAAAATCCTTCAAAACCATAACATGATCATAATATCAAAACAAACATGTAGCCTCTAACAATTTTAAGAATTCATGAAAAGGAGAATGATCATAAATGGTATATAATATTGGTTGATTTGTTTTAAATGAATAGTACCTAAAATTTGATGTTGAATATACTATAAATTAGTAAAATGTGACTGATGAAAAATACTCATATTACACATCCATAAGTCATAGGTAGAATCAAGGTTCTGCATTGGTTTAAAGTAGAGAAAGGGGAAATAAAATCAATTGTATTCCTTTTGATAGATTCCAAAAGTCTCAAGGATTTCAATAAAGCATTAACAATGTGATAATCAAAAATTAATTTGCAGCCAAAAGTTATGCAGAGATTATCAGTTATGCATGTTTTGTTATGAGTATAACTACTAATAAAATAGTAGTTCACTGAAGTTCTCATTCTGTAAAATATAATATATTTCCCTGATATTTACTGCAATTAAGTGTATTAAAAATGATCCTTATTTCTTTTACTAAAGTTACTTTAATTCTGAGTATTTTATAGCAAAGAAACTAGTATTATAGCTATAATATAAATTATTAGCTTATCAGTTGATGTTCTAAATATTTTAATACATTTTCAGATCAATCAAAAAGTAAAATATGGCTTCTTCAGATACAATCCAAGTGAGCTCACTACCGCTGCCACCTGTTCAGTATATAAACCTATTCACAGATGAAAATGTTAGGCGAAATAGAGTTCCAAGGCCACCACCCCCTATTCATGATAATTATAACATGTTTGGCAATATTTTTAATGCTGATGATACAATCATTAGGCCTCTAGAAGCACAAGGGATAAAAAGATTATATCCTCAACATTTCGATAGAAGGAGAGAATTAAAAAAACTTAATCACTCTCTGCTTGTCAATTTTTTGGATTTAATAGATTTATTGGTGCTTTGTCCAGATAGTCCTAGAAGGGCAGAGAAGGTAAAAATTTGATTAATTTTTTTTATCATTTTTACTTTTAATGAAGTGTATCCTTAAAAAATGCTCTTAACCTATTGTAACACTGTTTTGAAAAGCTCATGAAATTATAATAGTAAAGATTTATTAAGTCCGAATGTTTTTAAATTCTAGTATATTAATCTTAAATGTTGCACTATCAATATGTATGTATATAAATAGATATACATAAAAAGTAAAACAGTTACGAAACATCCACTAATTTTTTATTTAGTTTACAAAAAGTTAAATATATTTAAAGCAATAGTTTATCGTAGTTAACTTTTATTCAAGTTGCAAAGAGCTAAGTACAAGAATAAATTAATATTATTAATAGAGTGCCCTGCTGTAAAAATATTTTAACAAACTTACATTTTTATTAATATATCAATTGAGGGATTTGAAAAATTGTCCAAGAAAAATCAATAAAATATTTACAAATTTTTTCAGGTGGAAGATTTAAGTTTATTGTTTATTCATATACATCATCTTCTAAATGAATTCCGACCACATCAAGCACGTGAAACACTTAGGGTAATGATGGAATTACAACGAAGACAGCGCATGGAAACTGCACATAGATTTCAGAAACATTTAGAAAAGGTTATTACTTTTATTTTTCTATATTTCTTTTACAATAAAATCAGAGTAAAATATATTTTATTGCATGCGTTGTACCCATTATAAATAAAATTAAAGTTTTTAAGATTAGTTTTATTTATCACATAAACAACTTACATTATTATTCGAAATGAATTTTATTATTTATGAATGTTTTTCAGGTTCAAGAAATTTTGCAGAATGCTTTACAAATGCTGCCAGATACCTCAGATTCAGATTCTAAACTTTCTATCAACACTGAGGGTATGGAAATAGATAGTGATTTAAATGCAGAACATCAAGCAGTTGATCCATGTAGTCCAAGTGATCGTATTATGTGCAAAGTCATTGATGATATGCTTTCATCGAATGGTTTATACTAAAGACTGAATTAATTAAGTATTTATTATAGTTATTATATTTTAAGGATTGGAATTAAGAATAGGTGTATTTTTGACGCTAATGAAATTTTTAAGCCATATATTTAAGAATTAAAAAATGTTTTATTACCACAATAAGGATGTATCTACAGAATTACAGAAGTAGCATAACATTTGAAATTCGAAGTGACTAACGGAGAGGGAGGAGAAAGGTGTTTTGACAAAAACAGTGAGAACTTACCTTAAGTAGTGACAACTGCGATTGCTCTAAATCAGAAACCATGCAGCTGCTTCTTCAGATGTATCTAAAAAAAAATAAGACTAAAATATTAACTACTGCTCCTGGAATCCAGGTTTTTGAACAGTACCAGAAACTGCTATTGGATTCTGAAAATAATATAATTCTAGTACTCTTTTTTATCTGGATCGACCTACTCCATTCTTGTCATTTGGAAAAAAACTGCATCTAATAAACAATATTAAATAAAGTATATATGCAATCAAAGAAATTACTGACCAAATTTTGTCTTCATTATAATTACAAAAATTTAACATGTACACTAATTTACTGTAAACATAAAAAAAAAATAAAATAAAAATAAAATAATTTTTTTTTTATTAGGTATTTCATTTCTTTGATTTGAAACCATTTAACTATCACTTTCAGGAAAATGTGCCGTGGTGATTTCCAACTGCATTATAGTACTGCACCTGTTAACACACTATTATCATTAGAAATATAAATTAAAATAGAAGAAAAATATTATAATATATTAAAGGAAATAGGAGTTGAAAGTTAGAGATGGGATAGGAATTTGGAAACACATTACGCAAGAGCTGTAAGAAAGCGCCACTTGAATCGCTTGGTTTGCAACATTACAGTTTACAGCTGTTTGATTTCTCCTATTTCGCTCTTCTTTTTCGTTTTGTTAGGATGTACACTGAATTTTAATCGAATTTTGCATTTCCGAATTGAAGCGTTGTTGTACTTAATTTTAGTTTTCTTATCAGGTTTACTTAAGGAACTGAATTATTCCATTTACGTATTTACGTCTCATTCGCGTTTTTTTTTTCAAAATTAATCAAAATAAAGCATCTTTTGATCGCTCGATTCTTAATATAGCACGCAAAAAATCTTGGTACACCTGACTTCACGCTTTAAAAATGCTTGGAAGTTTCTATCGCACTAGGCACAACGGAAAAGTCGATTATGCACTCATAAAAATTCATCACTTTTGTGACAGTATAGTTAGTCTACAAAGTACATTATTCCCATTGCTTATTTCACGCGAACGCTAACTGATCTAAATTATAATTTCAAATGTCAAAAGCTTAAATAAATTGCTCTTACGTACGCCTTAACGTTAGATCGGTTTTCAGTACAAAATCATTTTAAATACTTCGATTAATAATATCGCTTTTTTGTTTACTATGAAAAAAGTTCATCTTGATCTTGTCACTCTGTTAAAAGTTCATTCGATTTTATCAAAAATCTGACACCTGCTTTAGTTTGACAACTAAAATGAATTTATTTCATGATGAACTAGTATGTATTCTTTCTCCATGTACCTCTTCCACGAGGTCTGAAACCACCTCGTCCGCCAACTTTGTTGTATCGATTTTGAAATCGACCGCGATTACCTGAAATAAATAAAATATTAATAATCCTTCTTTAGTATAATTATAATTATAACATTATATACATTAGTATAATGTATAACATCCAAGTTAAGATTGTTTTAAACTAAAAAATATTAAATTTAGAAAAAAATTTTGAATTTCTTTGGACATTAACGTTTGAAATTTCGTCTAAGCAATTATCGAAAGTTATTGTTAAAAATTATCCATTAAATCATTGAAATTAAGTAGTTTTTACTAATGATTAACAATTATAATTTCCTTATTGCAAAAATAAGTAATTACCATAATTTGACGAGATGTTTGAACTGTACTTTCCACTTGGTGGAGTGTATAGTTGTTTATTGTTTCTTGGAATATCTTCCTTCATTCGTTTATTTGAATTGCTACTATTATTACTATTTCCGTTTCCAAAAGTAATAGGTGTGTGTCGCTTGTGCCCTGCTGTTACTTTTTCATCCTAAACCAGATTAAGATTAGTAATTATGTTCTTACTAATAAAGTTTTAATTATAAATTTACAAAATGAAAATGTACCTTCTTTGCTTTTGTGATAATTGTCTTCCATGAAAGATGAATAACACTCTTGAAACTTGGTGGTGAATGGAACAAGTCTTTGATAAGAGTATTGATATTATTTGTTGTTTTCAAAGCTATAACCTTTAATTGGTTCTCTTCTGTTTTAAGCTCCTCTTCACTCTTTCCACTAATGGCTTCTTGCAATTTTTTGATGTATCCTTGAATTCCACGGGCAAAATATTGTAGTCTTAGTCTAAACTCTTTCAATTGTTCTGGATCTTTAATCAAGAACTCTGGTATTTGCTTACAAAGTTTATGAAAAGAGAATATTAAACATTCCACATGACTGAATTGAAGTTTTGGTACTTCTGTTACTTCTGTATCTGGAGGAAGTGGCATAAATGTCTGGAAGATAAATTTAATTCCATTAAATCCTTTATAAATAATAACTATTAATATTCACACATAGTATGGTTCATTAATAATGCTACTTGTATAACACATATTGTTAAACAATTACTTACAATCAAAGCATTGTAGAGCTGCTGTACTTTTTCTTCGGGTTTTTCTATTTTACCACAATATTCTGCTAATTCAGCAAGTAATTTTAAAAGTTCTAGCTGCACATCTCTTCCATCAGGTGAAGTTATTAACGATAAGTGTGGTAAAACTTGTATACAAATGTATGATACAAACTTAGAAGAATCTACCTGAGACTGGAATAAAAGCAACAAAATATTTATTTTAACATTGTAAAATGAACTATATTATTTATGAATGCAAAGTACATTACATAAAAAAATGTAAAACCATTACTCTACATAAAGAGTATAAATTTGTTTATTACTTAAAGAAAAATAAAAAAATATTACTTACACTAAAGAAAGGAAGAGCATGTTTAATACATTGAATTAATCTGCTGCACTGCTCTAAATTGGTATGTTTGAATGGCACGGAAAGTTCTGCTTGTTCAATTGCTATATCTACTAACTCCTGCTGTCCAGCCACTGTAGATCCAAGCCTAGTCCAAGCAAGGATTTCCATGATATTGTGAAACTCATCAGCAGTGACATCCTAAAAACAAAGTGTGCACATATCATATTAGTTAAATTATCTTCTGAAACCTTAAAAATATCAAAATGAAAATGAATATCTACCTGCAGAACTTTTTTACATTCTGTAATAAGTACATCTTCTGGTTCTTTGGTTATGGTGTCACGTCCTAACGTTTTTATCTTGCTAGCTAAAAATTTTATACAACGTTCTCTTATGCCATCATCACCGCTGAGAATTTGTACGAAAAATCCACTGATTGCTCCTGAAACAATATTAATTAAAAAATTAATATGCTTATCATAGAAAATATTTTTCCAATTTTCGTACGCAAAATTCAACTGTGCTCACATACGTGCGTAAAATCGGTCTTTACGCAAGTTATATAAAAAAAATATTATACGCAACGCATGCGCTCAGGTTATCTCGACTTGCTTTACTTGGGTGATTAACGTCACCCTCGTCGGGAAAATCTCCTTCGCTCACTAGTTGCGTAATGCACTATTTGGTTATTTAAAAGTAAGCAATATAAAAAATACATACCTTTTGGATCATTTTTAATTAATGTCATAATACTGTTGTGAACAACATCTAATTCTGTAGAATCCTGGGCAAGTAATAATTGAGCTAATATATCTGCTATCCTTGCTGTATGCTCCTTACTCTCTTTACATAAAACTGGCAAATCCTTAATTGCTTGCTTTCGTATCTAAAATAAAAATTTATCAATTTTCATAGCTAATATTTATTTAAATATAATTTTATTTCATAATAAGAAACAAAGAAAATGTATATTGACTATGCTACATTGAACCTAATAAATACTATAAAATAAGCGTTTACTTACAGACATATCTTCATCTTCGCATAAATCTAAATGCGCATCTATAGCTTTATCTGCTAATTTAGGAAAGTGCTTAAAGAATCTAGCAATGAATTGAGAGGCTAATCGCTTTTCCTTTGGAGTGCCTTTAACTGCTTTTAAAATTTCCAAGTATTCTGCTTCATGCTAAATAAAAAAAAAAAAAAAAAAAAACACAAAAATGTATACATTATTTTGTTCTTAAATACATACATTATATAAAATAGCTAACTCTTTATTATTATTAAAGTCAAATTTATATTCTCTAAATAAATAAAGTGTTGTAATGAATAAAATAAATAATTTATTTTTATCATTAAAGGGGTGCCATTCACAAATTTTAGACTTTATTCTAAAATTTTTTACTCAATGTATATGACAATATAATGTTATATTAATATGTTTGTTAAGAGAATTAATTTTGATGATATTAAGGGGATGCCGGAGTTGCCTGTTTTACCGACATTAGGTTTTTCAAACTTTTCTCTTTAACAAATTAACCAATTCACTTGAAACTTTTAGAGATGATAGAATGATCATAAATAGAACGCGCTCAGCCCAGAAATTCCCGAAAACTAAAATAATGTAGAAGCTAGAGAATAAAATACCAAATTTTTACTGATTTCAATTCAATCCAAGAGATGGCATGATTCTGACTTTGCAATTATATTTCAAATTAAAAATATTATATTTACGCAATTTATTGGTAATTTCAGGGCTGAGTGCGCTTCAATTATGATCATTCTATCATCTCCTAAAATTTCAAGTCAATTGGTTAATTTGTTATAGAGAAAAGTTTGAAAAACCTTGTAGGTATTTCGATGTAGTAAGGGCGGGAAATTTAAATTTTTAGCGACTCAGACGTCTCCTTAACATAATAAATATTGAATAAAATATAATAAAATTAATTTTGTCTAAAAAGTTATATTGTTTAAAAATACACTTTAAATATTTAACGAAAATTCTTAAGTTTATGTTTCAATCTAAGTTTATGCTTGTTGAAATTAAAGAAACTTTAAGGCAAATGAAAATAATTTGGTATTAAAAGATATCACTGCTGATTTTGTAACATTGATGAATTGTAATTTATAAAGCTAAAAAGACTTTTTAATTGTTCAATCTTAAAAAGAATCAACTATGAAAAAAAGCAAGAGAAAAACTGTGAGTGATAAGTACTTAACAGGTTCAGCGCCACATGAGCCATATATGGTCATGAATTTTTTCGCACACGGGGCCACATGAGCCACCCGTGGTCGTAGACAATATGACCATTGTGTTTTAAATTAATGTGAAAGAGTATAAATTACCAGAATAACTTTTTTTTCTAAATTCATATGTATAAAATTATACTAATTGGCATTTAGGATAACAAATCCTAATACATTAGCGGCGCTCAACCTGTTAATGTGGGATACCATGACTGCTTGCAAAACTTTAAAGTAAATCTCATTTTTTCAAAAGTATGTTATTGATAAAATATTATAGTTTTGATTGTTAAGAATAATTTCTGTAGGTAATTCCAATATATTCTTTTTATAAATAATATAGATTTATAAATATAGATGTTATAATTACATTTTTATAGCCAACTTTTTTGTATATATTATGGGATTACTTCAATAATAAGGGAAACATACCATTACCTCTTTACAATTTGTATTTATTATATCATTTTAGCTAGTTAACAATAAAAAAGTAAGAGCAAGGTTTTTAAAGTTGTAAGATTTTCAGTTTATTTATTATTCAAAGTAATATTAAATAAATATTGCGAGCAACTGTTGGGCATTAATTTGATTATTGGTATGTGTTCCTTAACAGGTTGGAGTTTAGTTTTGAATTATCCTTTTTTAAATATTTGTATTTTTAAGAACTTTTTTTTTAAATAATAGAAAGCACATATAAAAATGATATACTAAAAGTATACCTATTTATACATCTGTATTTTTAATTTATGCTTGCAAATTTAACCTAACAGTAATAGCTTCTATAACCTTACTGGTTTAAAGAATTGAAAAATATTATTTAAATTGTAATACAAAATTTAACAATAATGTATTAGATATTTTTAGAATGCTATTGCAATGATCATATTACTTTTACTTTTTGAGTACATTATCTGTAACTACTTATAATAATATCAGACTAAATATTATGTTGTAAATGTCTACTCCTTGTAAGAAGCCATTTATATTCATAAATGATTGAGTAGGGTTATAAATTAAAATATTGTAAATTATTTTTGGAATACATAAAAGTAGCGTTATCGTGACATAATTAAAAATAAAAATTTGATGCCACGCATACTCCAATCTCTAATTCAAAATTATTGCATGCCCTTATACAGCTATCTCCCCCACAATGCATAATCGCTCGTATGCCGCATCACATACAGTTTTCAAGCATTACGCGATCAGTATGCAGTACATATCAATTTAAATAAAACACACATACAAAAAAATACTTGTGGCATTATACAACTATATCATTTCCATCTATTTCATATAAATCTGCACTAATACGAGGAGAGGCGTCGGAGGCTTGGCATTGCCCGACGCCCGTTTAATATATTGGAAAAGGCGCTCTTACCTCAGACAGCTTTTCCTTGGCGTCAGCGAGCACGCCGAAATTTTTGTACAACTTTTCAATGCTGTCCGTACTCATGACGACGATTAACTTATTCCTTGTATGCTTCCAAGACGGTGCGAGACTCGCATAAATGTTCACAACGAACTGTAGAGATGAAATGCGAGCGAAATATCCAATAAATATAAATCTGAGTTGTACCGGGTTCACACGTAAACCAGTAACCACGCTGAACGATCGACGGAAGAATGAAGATGGCCGGGAAAAGATGGCTGGCTGGTATAGCCTATAATAGTAGGTTATTCGATTTTAGCTCCCTCTACCTGTAATGTCCAACTACCAACTTTATAATCCTAAACACTTGCATCAGCCATCAGTTCAGATTCGTGCATGCGGTTATGTTATGCCCGGCCAGCCCGGCCTACCGAGTACCGGCCTACCTGAATACCTGATGCAGACAGCCGACAGATCAGCAGTACACGTATGCTTATACTTATCTAAAATTTTTACTTATAAATATATATTACTAAATCGAATTGTATTATTGCATGAAGATTTCAAACAAATATGTCGCATTTACTTGAGTTGGAGGTACATATGTATGTATGAGGTATACATATATTGTCTACATTCGTTAATCGTCGCAATGTAAGAGCGAACGGCTATATATTTTTAATCATAAATAAATATAATTGCTAAATTTTTCGAAACTATAAAAATTAATTAAATTCTAATTTTCTTTTTTATTTAATATGTATATATAAGTATAATAAATATAATTTCAATCACGTTCCGAAACAAAAAAAATTGTAGCTTAATTATTGGCAGATTGTCAATAAGAGTTCATATTATTTTAAATCAACTCGATAAATGATTCGATAACAAATTAAGCTATAAAATCGTTATAATTGTTTTATAAATTTATAATATAAGTGATAATTGTAGTCTTTATATCGCATTATTCATTTTAACAATAATTTTAATTCTCCGCGTGTCCAAAGTGTAATTGTTTTTAAGTTGGTAATAAAAATGGAATCAAAAGTGACGAATCAGAATTGTTAGAAATATCAAAATTATCAGAAAAGGACAAAGTTACGCAGGTAATGCATTAGTCTAACGTAACTATTCGTTACCTGACACCTGTACATAGCGTTTATATTGTCTATACCTATTCGTTACCTGAGTGATAGGTAAATTCTGCGCAAGCGTCGCATATACCGAACTTCTGCAGTCTGCTGAATTAACAGCGTTATACAGACTTGTCAGTTGTCAGTCTAATAAGTAGCTTCGGCAGTCAAACTTTGACTATTAAAGCCTCTACACCTAACAGTGAATCCAGCTGCACCGTTGTGAAATCGTTCAGTTGTAAACTGCCCTGACTGCAGCGCCAAAGCATCGAAACGGAAGTGGTGGTCAGTTCGCTGGGGGAGAAAAAAAAGATAATCGACACTCGGCAGCAAGCTTTGGTAACTCTGTCGGGCTTCGCTGTACGCCATTTTGTGTCTTTGGTGTGTGCCAGTTGCAACGAAAATCTTGACTAAATCCATTCTCGTCTTGACTGTTTCGTGAGATTGACGACGTTCTTCCGTTTTCGGAGTACAATTGAATTATTTATAACTTTATAACAAAACAGAAAATATGTCTCACGGAGGTGGTGGCGGTGGTGGTGGCAGGAACGAGTGCCGAATTTACGTTGGAAATTTACCACCCGACATACGCACTAAGGATATACAAGACCTTTTCTACAAATTTGGCAAAGTAACATTCGTCGATTTGAAGAACCGCAGAGGTCCACCTTTTGCTTTTGTCGAGTTCGACGACCCAAGGTTTGTTGTATTTTAATCAAATTGGATTGTTTACTATAATATAAGAAATAATCATTCATGCTAATAGTACATCATTTAAATTTTAATTATGCAAAATGCCTCGAACGTAAGGCCGATAACGAGAACAAGTAAGAAGTAAAGTGTTTTGAATTGATAAAATTACATTTAATATTGTTCGTAATGTATTATATTTGTATTACTCTGATTAATACTTTTATTGTAAACAGATTATAAACGTTTTAACTCAACTGCCATTGGCAAATGTGACAACCCATAAAACCAATTTTTGTAGCAGTTAAAGAGTTAATAATTATTGAAAATAATATTTTAGTATATATTTTGTTGCTAATAAAGTATTAATCGAGGGTATTAATAGTTTAGGTAAAGTTATACATTAAATGTTTTCATGTTAATTTAGAGATGCTGAAGATGCAGTTCATGCAAGAGATGGCTATGACTATGATGGGTATAGACTACGGGTTGAGTTCCCTCGAGGTGGTGGTCCAAGTAGCAATTTCAGAGGCAGAGGAGGTGATAACAATAGAGGAGGACGAGGTGATATGGGTAATTCAAGAGGCAGAGGCCCTCCAGCTAGAAGGTCACAATACAGAGTAATGGTAACCGGACTACCACCCTCTGGAAGTTGGCAAGATTTGAAAGATCACATGAGAGAGGCTGGGGATGTCTGTTTTGCAGACGTTTACAAAGATGGAACTGGAGTAGTTGAGTTTTTGCGTTATGAAGATATGAAATATGCTGCTAAGAAACTTGATGACTCTCGATTTAGATCACATGAGGTAAATATACAATATCAAGATATTCTAAAATCTGATTAATTAATGATTGAGAATATATTAAATTAATTTAAATACTATTAATTTCTCTACAGGGTGAAGTAGCTTATATAAGAGTAAAGGAAGATCACAGTGGAGGTGGTGGTGATCGAAATCGCAGTGAAGACAGAGATAGAGGTCGCAGTCGATCACGAAGCTATAGTCCACGTCGCAGAGGCTCTCCAACATATTCACCATTGCGTAGAAATTATTCGCGGTCCAGGTCACGTTCCAGGTCTCGTTCATATGATTAGAGTGTACGTATGGTATATACTATGCTCTATGATAACAAAATCAGCATATTTTTGCTTCTGCGTTGCGTTTAATTTGCGATAGACTCTTACTAATTGAGAAGTTCCAGTTTTGAGATAAAACTCTATTGAATTGTTTAAATATTTTGGAGCTTCTCAATAATATGTATGTTAATCGACAGATGAATAGACTGCAGATGATGCAGTACATTTACTTGTTTGTTAAAATCTTTCACCTGAAAATCGTCATTGTCTATTTCTTATTTAATTAATGAGCCACTTGAATGCTAAGTGTTCAATCAGCAATGTATCGAATAACTGTATTTGTACCTACAAAATTCACATGCAAATTAATTGATTTACTTACGGAAATTATCACAGGTGGCTGACGAAATAATGGAAAATAGATGCATTTTTATTTCTTGAAATGTTAAAATTAATTTACATTTTAAATCGAAATTTATATTATTCAAATATAAATATTTTTTATGTATAAACAAATAATTTTTATTAATTAATCACTTTCACAACGAAGAAATGTTGAGTCGGGAGATATCATAAGCACTGAATAATGTAACTTTTTTATTTAAAAAAATTTACAAAATTATCTACCATCTATTTTACCTACTTTATCTCCTTTTGTACACTGTCCAGTACGAAATAATGACAAGTTAAGCATTAAGATCAATAAATTACAAAATAATTTCATTGAAGAATGTCTGGTATAGTATAACGTGAAAAAAAATATGGAAAATTATTCTTTGAAAATTTTTACTTTTCCAATTTATAAAGATTAATTCTGAATGAGCAATCTTGTAACATACAGTCACAAATATGTTAAAGGGATATGAAATGAATATTCTATCAGTATAATAAGTAAATGATCACAATTTGTACATTTTTAGAAATATTATTTGCATGCTTTCAAATCTATAATATTTATTATTAAATAATTGATATCGACGTTTTTTGTATCCCTTTAGTAACTGAAAAGTAATTATTTGCAAATGAAGAAATAAGCCTGCTTAAATTAATGGTTTCAAAAATTATTCAATAATAATCAGCGATTATGTAAAAAAATGAAACTAATGTATTTTTTCTTCTTTTGTATATTGGATTGGATTATAACACAATCAATGAAAAACCTGAAACCCACACATGATGATCTTGCTTCTTGGATGGATTATGCGCACGCGACGCGTTGCTTTGGACGGATTTTGCGCGGAGAACATGAGAATTATGGGGAAAGGATCGCGGGAATAGAATCGAGGGATAAAGGATTTTGTCGCAAAAAGAGGATTTTAAAAGGATCGGATTGAGGATTTCGGAGTCGCTTTTGAAAGAGGATGACACTTTTTTATTTTTAAGAGGAACTCTTTTCGATTAGAAAGGACTTAAGCACCATTCCCAAGTTTTGTAGTGATTGTTTTGAGGATTTGCACACGTCTTTGTAATATCTGGACGTACCTGAACTATTATAATTTTCATTTTAATTTTTTTTCTATTGTATTTTTTTCTCAAACATTTGGTGAAGGAAAGACTTTTAAAAATGTAATAATAAAATCATCGAAACAGTGATAATTTACATTCAATGGACTTGCTGAAGAGGAAATTCAATGCAGAACGGGTGTGTGCAATGTATCCTACAAAGTCTTGGGAATTCGTGTTTCATTGCATATTGTGATTCTTATGGATTTCGAGGATAAAACGTAAGGCATGTAACGGGATGTAGTCTAAAACAAGAGGATTTCATCATAAATCTTCGGTCATTGATGCAATACCTTTTTTTTGCGTTCTTTAATCGAAAAGGATTTTGAGCTATGATTCGGAATAGAGAACATTACTTGGATTTCTGTCGGAACTTATCATAGGATACTCCTCGCGGGAATGATTTGGATTTTGCATTAAAAAAAATCATGGATTCACTTGAAAAGCAAGAGGAGATGAGGATTTCGATCCGCCGAGTAAAACATTTTTTATCAGCAAAATATTAACAGATTGTATAGGATTGGTTTCTTCGTCAATCGATGGATACTTTTGAAGATTTGCCGGAGGATCTAATTCATTCGAGGTATTTGTATGTCGGTTTTGTTAATCGAGATGCCTCATCTTCTACAATTTTGCATGCAATTGCTTTAATGTTCTTCCTTGAACTTAAAACTATTTACTACTTTTTCTCTTTATTGTCTTTTCTTCGCATCGCCAGTGAACGTTCGGACGTATTAGCAATTTTTAACAATTTCATCATATATATATATTTAAGAAATTGCCACAATATACATAAATGTTTAACACGCGTCATGAATAACTTTTAGGTTGTCAGTAAGTAGTTTGTAGTTCATTATGACGATGTCAAAAGCAACGTTAAGCGTGGTGAAGGGGTAATTTTCCACAACACTAGAAAACCCTATTTATTTCATTTGAATTTTTTTATTTATTTATAATGGCCTCTATCATATTAATAAAACTAATTTCATTTCTAATATCAAACGATTTTTTAGTGGATTTCATAATTTATTTTAGAATTCAAATAAATTTATCATTTTATAGCACCATTTTTGCATTAATTTTATTACTTTTTTACTTGCACGATTCAATAAGTTGAAACCCTTGGTTAATACATAAATTAATAAAACAAAAAGTAATAAAATTTTACCTACTTTATATAGAAACTCTTCAATAACAAAAAAAATTCGTTTTTCAACTGGCTTTTTTATAAACGAAAAGTTAATTCGCTTGTAGATAGCTTATTAATTTTCAATTGGCATAACCAATTAGCTCAACTTATCGCATGATGTATAAGAACCTTATACGTAAAGAAGATAAATATTATATGGATTTTTTTCAAGACCACGAGAGTGGCACGTAAGTACCTCCAATCCAGAGACCGACACTTTTATTTTTTACCCTTTCATTTATCGATGTTTATGTATAATCACGACATTTATTATGCACATATAAGTAGACATTTTATATGGGCATATAGTATATTATTAACAATTGTATAAAATTTGCCAGGGGAGTACTATTACAACTGTTTTCTGTAACTTCATGTTCATAAAATTAACGGAAATGATAAATAACGATTTATCGTTTTTTAATGCATGGTTTTATTTCGAAATTATGTCTGCGTTGCAAGGAAAGAATAATTATTACTTATCAATAGAAAATATTTGGAAAAAAACTAAACTTGATTTGATGGTCGACATTTTTGGTAAAATTCGAACCACTACGGATTGTGTTAAATTGACATACCATATTTTGTCTGCCTGCATGTAAAACAAGAACTGAGACAAACTACGTAATGTAGCAATATGTCGAGGATGCATCAGGGCTCTGCGAAACTTTCACATGCATTTTATGTATCTCTTGTACTCGTGTAAGTATTTTGCAAAAATAAAATTGTGATTTATCGACAACAACTGTTGTTTACCACTTTTGTCATTCACCCTTTATTTATTCATTTCTCAAGACTATATTTACGGGAATGTCGTACTAATAAAATATTCTCGTCCGAGTAAAGCTCCCAGTGTGTTAAAAAATAGCATACGCTACACGGGCGAGAGTTACTTGCTTCCCTAGTTTTATTTGTAATCCTGCCTTCTCTCGGGCGACTCAACAAAATCAACGAGAGCGTGATTCGACTTTAATTGCCAGCACATGCGAGTGACTTGACCTTTATGTCTACTTTTTTTTTGAAAGAGTGGGAGTACGGGAAATATCGACTGAATTTACGCGTCTTGCCGCATTTTCCATATTGGTTTTGATAAAAATGATAAAATATAAATTATTTATACCTTGTACAAATTGTCACATTATCCATATGATTTATCTCTTTATTCATATTGATTTATATAACTTTTACTAACTTTTAAATATTTGAAATTCAAATTCTGCGTCTGACGAAATGAAGTTCAAATAATCCAGTTTCTCTGTGTCTAAAACCCATCTAACTTATCTATTCTCACTCGTACAAAAAAAGTAGGTGCACGCAAATCACGCACCAAGAGGCGAGTATTAAAAATACATTTTTGTTATTTAAAGGTGTACCCACCGACTAAAAATGTAAATAGGGAAGTCAAAAAAGGGTCTCATAGAAGTCGGAACAAAAAAAATGTGCAAAGCTTCGCCATCAGCTAATACATAAAAGAATATAAAATATAAAATAATTACATGTAAAAACTAATTTAAAAAATACCCAAATTTCAACCAGTTCTCTCTTTTTTCAAAAATCTCATGAGCCTCCTTAAATCTTAATTTTATTATAGTTAATGACCATTTTTTTATTTCATCTTTTGACGCTGAAACTGTTGATGTAAATGGGAAAAAATTCATGGGAAAAAATCCATATATAGTATTTCCGATAGCCCTGAGTCGTATCTTTCAAACGTCGTCGCTAAAATTGATGTACTTAGATATTGATGTGAAAAGGTTATAGCTTATTTTTAAAAAAAACTGTTTTAAGTTCGAAATAGTTTTTAAAAAAAACTGTTTTAAGTTCGAAATAGTTTTGCCCGATGGAAGCAATACTGATAGAACGTGAAATTAATATCTGCTCCTGAAAACCTCGATGGAATTTTTAAATTTTATTCATTAGAAGCCAAGGTATTGCTCTTTAATTATTAGAAATAGTGTCAAATAGACACCAGCCATTTTGAATGTTGCAATATACGATTTGACAAAATTTTTTTCCATAAATCTAACTAATGACATTAGGTATAAAATTTATATCGGAGTTACTAATCGACTTATATCTTAGGCTTTCATTTAGTTTTTTAGTTGGCTCTGAGAGATTTTTTGAAGCCGGGATGTCACCGTTTAATGAAAGAAACTCATGTTTTGAGATTTTCATACATTGTTCCGATATGGGTCATTCTACAATTTTTTTTTTCACGATTTATCAGTTTTCATGTTATTTTTAGTAATAATTTTTTTTTTACTTTTGAGCTATGCCATTTCAAAGTTTTCTTTTAAACTTTAATTTTATGTGTTAAAAGAAAAACTTTTTTTTTGTTGAATTAAAATATATTTTAATAGGTGTGACACCATTTTGCCAAAAAATAGGTTAATTACGAATTCCTGCTATTCTAAACAGCTTATGGTTTTTTAATGAATTTATACAATACATCATCTAAAAGTACGATAAAAATCTTTCATTTTATTAATTCTATTAATATAATGAAGTTGATACATTCAATGACAAGTCTCGTTATCTGTAAAACGTAGGTATTGATATTTTTTAGTCCTACTACCACCAAAATAAAGATATTTAGAATTAATTAAAAGATACATTTTTCTAAAATAAAGATATAATCAATTTTGTAATCTCCGAAGCCATTTTCTTGATTTCTTATAGAATAGTTTATATGCTTAATCACTTATATTTTATTTAATTTGATTACATTCTTGATAATTATAGTGAACTTTATCATTTACTACAACAGTATTAGTACAGTAAAAGTTAACATTATAAGGCTTCAAAGATATCATACACATTGAGTTTATGTGATCAGGTATATATAGGTATTAGGGGATCAGGTTATCAGGTTTAAAACTGATTCTGGAAATTTTATATTTATATACTTATAAACACAAATCACGTTATGTAAAATATATGTCTTATTACATAGTTCCAAAAACAGGTGAGTATAAGAAATAATTATCTTCAAAAAGGCAAAAAAGAAGTAAAATTGAAAGCAATTTATCTTTAAAATAACTTTTTATTTCTTTATTATTTCGAACATATTATTTAATTACTGTAACAAATGTTAAATGTATGTTAATAAACTGAAAATATATTTTTATCGGTCTTCGAGCCCCGAAACGTAGGACTTTGTCGGTATTTATGATGGGGGAGGGGGGGGCAGTCCTTTACTAATAAAGTTTATTTCAGGTTTTAATTAAGTTAGATTTATTACAGATTCTACGCGGGTGAATGTAAACAAGGGCAATGTGGTAGCCACTACTTTTAAGAGACTGTAAGACCGATAAAAATATATTTATCAGTTTATAGTAGAGTTCAGTCGACAAAAGTAGTCTTTTTATTTACGTTAATAACTTAACATTATGTAAATACTTGTAACGTAGATTCAACCAATGCAAAATATACACATTTTTTTATTTAATTTGGTACTTATCACAAAGAAGAAAGAAAAAATGCCCATAAAAAGGCAATATTTAAAATTAAATTAATTTTCGTATGCCGCATCATATATAGTTTACAAGCATTACGCGATCAGTATGCAGTAGATATCAATTTAAATAAAACACACATACAAAAAAAAATACGTGTGGCATTACACAACTATATCATTTCCATCTATTTTATATAAATCGAATTTTATATAATACGAAGAGAGGCGTCGGAGGCTTGGCATTGCCCGACGCCCGTGTAATATATTGGATAAGGCGCTCTTACCTCAGACAGCTTTTCCTTGGCGTCAGCGAGCACGCCGAAATTTTTGTACAACTTTTCAATGCTGTTCGTACTCATGACGACGATTAACTTATTCCTTGTATGCTTCCAAGACGGTGCGAGACTCGCATAAATGTTCACGACGAACTGTAAAGATGAAATGCGAGCGAAATATCCAATAAATATAAATCTGAACATTTTTCTCAAAAAATGCCCATAAAAAGAATATTTAAAATTAATTTAGGGCACCATGGAAACGCAACAAATAAGAATCCAAATTTTTCTTGAAAATGTGTCAATTTTTGTTCAATAGCACATATATATAACAAATTATACGTTGACAGCTTAAGATTATCGAATCTTCAAACATTGATATCTCGGACTTAAATAAATCGTGCATAGTCGACTAAAAAATGAAATTAACGATTGAAAAGCAGACTTTCTAATGAAATTAGTGCGTATATTGGCAAAAATTTTCGTACAATGTATCATTCGGAATTACCTACTAAGTTTAGTACACTTTTCAAATCCTGAAGTGCAATATCTCGATTTCTAATGAATAAAATTTAAAAATTTTAAATTTAAATTTTTAAAATAATTTATTAATAATAATTTCAAATAATAACAATATGTAATATAATCATTTTCTTTATTTTATAGCATTTTTTAATTAAGAACATGTGCTAGGGTCTAAAAGATTCCTATCATACCGATTTGTACATTGAACGAAATATATAAAGATATAGAGATTAATCTTTAGTAAAAATTCTTTTTTAGAACCTTCATAATGATGCAAACACTATAAATTCCATCTAAAAATACATTGGGATTTTTGTCTTTGAAAATTTTCTAGGCGGAACTTTTATGAGTTATGCCCGAAATTTTATGAAACTGAAATCACATAATCTTTACATCATTGTCGAAGTGAGAATAAAGTTTTTGCCAAAAACTAATCTGCATCTTTATATATTTCGTTAAATGTGAAAATCGGTAAGGTACGAATGTTTCTGACTCTAACACATAACTCCTAACAATTTAGGATTCAATTGTTGAATTTTAATTAGGACTTAAATAAATACAGACGATTTCATTAAATGTCACACAAGTTAACAAATTTGGTTTAATATAACGTTTTTTTTAATATAAAATATAAATACTTAAGCTTGAAATACATAATAAAAAGTATTATTATTATGCTAGGTAGAAGTGCGTTAGGTGTGCTCACGTTCCCGTCTGATAATACACTGTACTTCTACTGAGGCGTCTTCGAAAGAGATATCACTTGCAGTATGCAGAACAAATTAAGTTTACGCGTTTGAATGCGTGTTTACAAACTTGTATGTCTATATCAGAGGCATGTTGTATTTGATATGATACGTTTGAAAAAAAATTTGTTTCTTTTGATTGAAATTTATTACAATTTAAATTTGCATCCTTGATTAGTGCAGAACAGTTTAAAAATAGCAAATATATTTTCGTTAAAGTTTGTGATAAAATAACTGGCCCTTCATTTTATATATAGTTTAACTCCTAATAAAATAAAATTAGTTAAAAAGGGGGAAACAAGTCTAATTTTCGTCCCGCTTTACGTTAACCCATTAACGACTAAGACCCCAAATTTTCAACATCTTTTTCAAGGCTTTTTTTCAACTAAAAAAAAGTTTGAAAAAATTTTAAAAAGATCATATTCGACGTATTTTGGCCTGTTCTTTCGAATGGTGAGACTTATTTTTTGCTAAAACACTCTTGAAATAAAATATGGCGTGTTTTTCACGAAAAAAAGTGAAAAAAATTAAAAATTTTCAACTATTATATAAAAAATTTAGAATATTATAAATATTTTAGAATCATGAAAAAAATTTTCCGTAAAATTTGAACATCAGTTGCTCTTTTTTGCAGTATTTAGAATTATTGTCATTGCATTTTCCTTATGAGAAAAATTCATAAAGTTGAAAATTTCTAAATTTTCTTTTTGCAGGAGTATTTTAACAAAAAATCGATATCACCATTCGAAAGAACAGCTCAAAATATGTCAGATATGATTTTTTCAAATTTTTTCGAACCTTTTTTTAGTTGAAAAAAAGCCTTGAAAAAGTTGTTGAAAATTCGGGGTCTTGGTCGTTAATGGGTTAAGCTGAGAATACAATTTACTCTTTATTCTCACTCTATTCATGAGTTTTCCGATAAACAATGCATTTAGATATGTATATTGATTGCTGGAAAGTTACATATTTAATAAATATTTTTCTACAAAGTACAAAAAATCAAATTATAACAGTAATCGTATTTATGGCTACATGCAATACTGCCCCAGTTGCTAATTATTTACTCAGAAATCGTCGAATACTACAACATATGAAACTATGTCTGACTATATATCGTACTTATCTATTAATTTTGTTTTGTATTAATCAAATTAAGCATGAAACTCTTAATGCAGGGATTAGAAAGAATTAATTTTTTTAAATAAAAGATTATAATAAAGCCAATCAGAGACTCTAAAGATAACTAATTTTTTGTTAACGTACAAATGATCCAAAATATTTTAGTATTAGTATTTTTATAAATAAATTATTTTAACAGTAAGTGATTTTCTACTTGATATTTAACTTGTCTTCTTATAAAATGAGAGTTATTGATTTACTGTATGAAAACATCTACCTATCAAAGAATGATGTAAATTTCAAACACTGTTGAGGTATACTCGATAATAATGCATTAATAATAAATATTATCATATAAATATATAAGCAAGGTATACGTTCAAACAGATATTCATTTTTAACTGACGTATCCCCCTTTTTAATCATCCATTGTCAGTAGAAAACTATCACTTTGTTTCAGAAAATTTTTTGCCTCTCGCGTGATAATGTAACAATGATAAACTATTTTATTGAAAAAGTTTGCCGGAAAAGTTGTGAGACATGATTTAATTCTGCCGTTATGTTGCACCAGCACGAAAATATTCATCCACCTACAAGATAAAAAGAATTTAATCATTAAAAGTAATTAAAAATACTTGCTCCTTAATCAGTTATCGATGAAGGCTTCTTAAAAGTTTCTGTTATATGAAAATTCGATAAACAAAAACAAATATTTCTTGATGATGTTATTCTTTCAAAAGATTAGTATAGATTTTATTCTATGAAATTAATTACTACTTTATAATGATGTCTTATTTATAAAGTAATAACTTGAATTTATTGTTCGTGATAATTTCCAAAAATATTAGAGTAGAAAGGATTAATCGAAGCGAACGATTGTATGTAAATTAATTTTTTTATTCAATTTAAGATGCGGCTTTTCAGGAGTTTATATTACTCCCCTCTTCAGACTACAAAAAAAAGAAGACTACATTCAAACAGTTGTAAATAATCAATTACTAACAATATAAATACAATACAATACAATAATGTCTTATTTATCTTCACGTATCAAATGTACATATATATTTTTTACCCATAGGACACTGAAATTGTCAGTTCTTTTGCCGATATTTACAGTTCAAAAGTTTATCTTTGTCGAAAAAATGGATCTAAAATTAAAAAAAATATGCAAAAATTATCAGGAAAACAAAATTAACTTAGCAGGGCTAAATTTTGGGTCAGGAAACACCAAAAAATCGAATTAGCGCCCCATAAATGATAAGAAAACGTGAAGATACCTTCCGAATCTAAAAAATATATACTCCACTCCTATTTAGCGGAAATATAGTGAAAAGATTATGTATAATAGATTTCATTCGTAACTATGATGATATGTTATTTAATATTGTTTGATAAAACAATTAAATTCAACATTGGTGGAAAGAATTATTGATTTAACTCAGTAAAAAAACAAAAGAGATATATACTTAATTAAAATTAAATTGGGCTTGATATGAATTTTATACCAATAGTTTACTACTGTCATAAGCCATAAAAAATGTATGTAATAAATTGATTTATAAAAGTTTTTAAAAAAATATATAGTTTTTGATATCATAGTTGTAAAATTCGATTTAACGTTCGGTCCGTAAAATAAAATAAAAATCTAAAACGAGACATTTTAAGTTAATAAATGGAATATGTTGATTATGGAGTGTATGTAAAATCAAATTTTACAGACTAATAAAAACCACACGAAAAATCAGATTTTACGACTGTGATATAAAAAAAAATGTGTGACGCACACCGTCACACATAAAATACTATTAATCTTTAGAGGACGGAAACACCCGTGTGCGCGGGGGCGACGCATGATCGACATTTTACCCATGATAGTTTTAACATATGAGATATCTTTTTTAGGCATTTTCTGAAGGAGATTAAAAATCCAAAATCCCGTCCTTGAAAGGTTAAAGTATAACTTAGAGCCAATTTTTAAAGAACCATTTTATTGTTTTGTATTGTTTTGTATACAAATTTCCAAATTATGTCTAATAGTTTCAAAATTTACTGGCTGGATAAGCTTTTTTAAAGGCTTAGATATCCGTGAATAAGTAAAAACAAACTTTAAAATTTTGTTTTGAAAGTGATAACATTATCATTTGAACTAGTGTTACAGCCATTCAAAGTTAGGCTTTACTATGAGCAACTAAAATGTGCTACTACTTTTTGTAAGAGCGGACACATTGAGCTGATGTATTCAATTGAAAGAAATCGAAACTTGTAAATGATAGAAAGGGTTCAAGAATTCGATATAAAATTATAAGTGATGTTAGTAATTTTAAAACTTTATTCAATTCGACCTTCAAACCGTTACTAAAACTAGATTAAGAGAAAAAAAGTCATTTATTTTGCAAAAAGTGTGTTTTCGTCCTCAAATAATAGTACGAATAAAAGTGAATGAGCGAAGCGAATTATATATATATATATATATAAACTTAATAAGATGAAAAGTTAATTTTGGAACTTTCGAGCGGGTGTGATTAATAAATCAATGACTTGATTGTAATAAGTACGAGTTTATCAAACATGAAATTAGCTTCAAATGTACATCATAAATTACAAAACTTATTTCAGTTATAAAGTTATTTATTGAACAATAATATTTGCAAGATATATGCTGTAATTCATTGTTCAATGGATTAAACAATGAGTTTTGTGTAATCCTCAAGGAGATCTATTCAGAAGGGCAGCAATTTTAATTAAAACACATTGACTCATCTCGTTATGATTTTATTTTAATTCCATCAAGACATTACTTTCACGAAATTTTACTAAAAATTGCATCAGGTTCTGCATTCGATATAATTTGAAACTAATCTGTGCTCAATAACATCAATCCATAGATCACAACATCAACATTTTAAGGTGCATTTATCACAAGATACAGACGTTTAGTTTTTCACTAGAAATGCAACTAATACACATCGTAGCTATTCACTTAATTTTCTAAACATTTTTCTTTATAAATGTTAATAATACGCAAACTGGTATATATATATATAATATTACAAAGTACAAAGAATCAACCCCTTGCATCTACTAATAAATAATCTGTTAAAGAAAACACGAAGCTCGTTATGATAATAGTAAAACATAAGTCGTGCAATTAACAACTGAAATCATCCTCAAATGCAACAATTATTATTATGTCAGAACTGCAGTCAAATACATAACGAAAACAAATTTATTAAGCGAAAATTTATCTACAATATACTGAAATAACTCGGTGTATCAATTAAGCGCGAGTTAAATATTATTATACGCGGAGCATCATAATCGCAACTTTGTAATCAGTGCAGTTGGGATACGTGTGTCAAACGGGGGCCTGAAAGCGTATAAAAGGTCCAGTGGCGATCGTTGTAAGCACAGTTCTCACCAACGCAGCTTCCACAGCTTTCTTGTATTATTCATACAGCCAATATTCTTTCCGAACTTCAAGTTCTCTCAATCTCGGCAGCTATGGACCGTTGGGTAAACAAAGTCGCTCTCATCACCGGTGCCAGCAGTGGAATCGGCCGCGCCATCACCGAGCAGCTCGTTAGCCAAGGCTTGAAAGTCGTTGGTATTGATTGCCGGGTTGACAAAATGAAGGTATTGGTATACACCAAGTGTCACTCGCTATAGCGAACGAACATTTTTCTCTCACAAGATTTATATAAATATAGATCCTTCTCTCGGTTTTTTTTTTGTTTCAACTTCAAAGTTTAGTCCCTTTTTTTTAATGCAACGACACATAGTGCGTAATTATTTAGATTCAGTTTTGCTTTTGAGATTTCAATTATAGATATAGAGGAGTTTAACGTGTGAATTTTTCATAAAGCTATAGTATATTGCAAGTTTAAGCTACGTACCAACATTTTTCCGTAATATCTAATGCTTTGCATTTTTCAAAAAAAATTATTGCAATTTCCAGGCTTTGGCTGAGGAGCTGAAATTGAAACCAGGCAAGCTCATCCCCCTGCAGTGCGACCTGGCCAACGAAAGCGAGATCCTGAGAACGATCGAATGGATCGAGAAGAACGTCGGCGTCATTGAAATCTTGATAAACAACGCCGCCATCGAGTTGCCCTCCCTGGTCACCGAGGGAACCTTGGAGGAATGGAAAAAGAGTTTGGACGTCAACGTTCTTGGCGTGGTCGTCCTCATCAAGGAGATGCTGAAACTCCTGAAGAAGAAGGGTAAATACCGGTTTAGATCAGCAAATATCCTTGACTTTTGTTCCCTATTGCCATTGGGTTGAAAATATTGCGTTTCAGGACTCAACTCCGGAGTCATAATAAACATCAACGACGTGTGCGCCTGGCAATCGTTGAAGAACCAACGACTCATCCCTACCAGTTACTTAACTTCCAAGAACGCACTTCGTGGTCTGACCGACAACCTTAGATTGGAGCTGGCACAAATGCAGTCCAATGTTAAAGTCATCGTAAGTTCCCTCTAATAGTTCATCGAGTACTTATATTCATCGTATTTTCAATTTAAGACACGGTAGCTAAATCGCACTCTTCGAATTTGTTGCGTTACAGAGCATCGTTCCAGGACTGGTTGACACTGAAATGACCGAACAAACTTTGAGAGAGAAGCCTCGTTTGGCTCTGAAGCCCAAGGATGTCGCCGATGTTGTTCTGCTCACCATCCAAACTCCCGAAACTGTTCTCATTCAAGATCTCATCATTACTCCAATTCGCGACATCATTGTGTGAAAGAAACCACTTAAAATTAAATAATTTAACAATCTTCCCGATTCATTTATGACATGACACAAAGAAAATGTTGATTGTGTCTCAATTTCAAAAACTTTGAGTACAGAAGAAAACTTTTCTATTTTTGTTTGTAATGATTTTATTTTGCAATAAATAAATTGAATTTTTATAAAATTATAATTTCTCTTCATTTTATGTATTAGTACCCACAAGCCATTAACTATCCACTACTAAAGCTATATGCTATAAGAATATTAGAAAAAGCGTTAAATTAGAATATTAAAAATATTTATATTTTCAATAATATCGAAAGAAACAATATATTTTACAGCTTATTATGTTAAATATAAAAAAAACAGCGAAAAAGTAACGATTAAAATATCTTTTAAAAATATGTTTTACTTTTATTTATAACAAAAACTATACATTTAATAACTAAATTATAATAACACTGCTCTAAATAATTTATTTAATAAAAAGTGTTATTATAAAATAATCACAATTTAAAATGTTTTCACCAAGATTCGCCTACTGGTCGCAGTATGATGTCCTGTACCTGAAAATAGAATAACATATAAATTAAAAAATAAATGAAAAATAGTTTGATCTGTTTTTATTATGTACATTGTATTCAAATTATGGCTATTACCAATACATGTGGAGGTAACGATAAAATAAAGGTCACGGCTTCGGCCACATCGTTCGGTAATAAAACTTGCAAAGCCGCAAGTACCTCGGGTGTAAAACTGGAGTAAGTGGCCATAAGCTCCGTCGCTACTAAGCCTGGACTAATTGTCTAAATAAAATTTGTACGCATTAGAATTTATTGTTTGCGGAAGGAACGAGTCGGTGGTTTATCAAAAGGGCATTGTGGATAAATGAAAAATAACAAAAATCTTCTTTTTCAATAAAATATATATGTCTTTTTTTAAAAATAATGTAAATATTTTTATCACTAAAAAATTAATTAAAATGAATGAAAATCTCATTAACTGTTTTAATTAAGGTAAATTTTTTTAAAGTAATATGTTATTAATATTTCTTCTTCGTTATGTATTGAAGTCCATCTCCATGTTTTTACATATAAAATCATTTTCAACTCCATAGATCTATATAATAAATCTCATCCGATTTATAATTTTCAGAAGTTTATTTTGTTCGTTAGCTAAAATAAAAGGGATTTATTGCGTCTCCTAAAACCATTTTATACTTTTTTCTATAAATTAATCTACATAATAAAGATTTATATTTTTTATTCAGTTATATTTCATTCTGTTTTTAATTCAGTTAGGGTATGATTTTAAAATGTATAGTAAACGAAATAAGCCCTGAAAACTTAAAATCGGAGTGAGTTAAAGACTATTTTGACCTTTCGTTTACAAATTAGTTTCCCAGCATGAGCTGCTAGCGATTTTCACTATAATTAAACAAGATATGCAGTAGCCGAGGCGTATCGATAATATTCAATCGATTTGTCGTACGTCAGCAATTCAGAGCTCACGTAACAAAGCCATGCACGTCTATTGAAATTATGCCTGCAGCCCCGGTAATAGGGGGATAGATCGTAAGCAGCAGCGCGGGCGAAATTGATCAATTAAAAGCGCTTCATACCGAGACCCGAATTTTCGTGTCGGATGCGAGCTCGTGCCGTAGAGTCTGTGCGAGGGCGTTGACGGCTCGCTTCGTTGCTGGATAGACGCTGAATCCAGGCACGTTGGGCACACGCTCCCCCGCCAAACTGCTAATGTGAATAATTACGGATTCCCCATCGGATTCGCGCATGGTGCGCACGGCCTCCCGCGTACAGACGCACAGGCCCAGCACGTTCACGTCGAAAACGTTGCGCCAGTCCTCGAGGCTCCCGTCTGCATACATATAAGCCAGCCGGTGGGACGCCCCCAAAACAGAATGCAATTTTTGTTTCTTTTTTTCCACCGCAGTTAGCTATTTCGATCGAGCTTGGATGAATTTCATTAGAGGGTAATTTCGGGGATTGGTGCTTATCCTAATTCGGGTTCTTTGCATCAGTTTAGGCTGCATATAAGTGAGATAGATTTTTTTTTAAATTTTATGAATCGTTTTGCCAGGGAGATGAGGTAAAATAAAATATTATTCTGGCCATGACATATCTCCTTTTGAAATAGTTTGCAAATTGTTTATGAGCTTATGTACATTTATTTTGAATTATCTGTTTTGGATATTTTCTAATAATATAACAATGGTTTTTTTTTAATGAAGAGAATTTTAGATTAATAGGTAAAACTCTGCATTGAATTACCAGAAAGTGTTGATTCTCGGGTGATACCCGCGTTATTAACTAGTACGTCGATAGAGCCCAAGTTCTCTTTGATCCAGGCGAAGGCGGTAACTACGTTCTCTTCGTTCGTTACATCGCATTCTACTGCGTGCAACTTCGCTTCGGGGTCATCGGTCAATTCCTTGATTTTTTCGACTCTCCTCGCTAGGCCAACTACGACTAATCCTGTCGATTAAGCCAACGTTTTTCATTAATTAATCAGCTCTATATTTTCTCTTCAGTTGTATTACGGCTACATGCCACGTAATGATGCGCGAAAATTTTAAGAAAATAGTTCTTTAGAAAGCATTATTGTAAATTCGTGTAAGAGGTGCATAAATATCCTACAAGTTATAAACTATTAACTACTTCTGTTAACTAATATAATTACTAAAATTATATCCATTTGTATCAGGTTCTGAAAAATGAGAAAATAATACGAATTGTTTTGTAATTTTTAGCACATTTGCAGTCACGCTTCCTCGGTTCGGTGAAAGAAGGTTCTGCCTCAAATTTCAATTTGGAATTTGGAAATTTTAGTATAGAAATTGCATAAATTTGTCATGCATTTGGCTAAAACTTTGCAGATACAATCTTTGGAGAAAAATATAAGATGCGTATCTCAGCGTTAATTCAAATGAGTCCGAGGGACCGAGTTAAGGTCCGTTCAACTCAAAAGCTTTCATTTGCATTTTAAAATGTGTTAACACTTTTCATTCAAAACTTATGTTTTGGGCGTTAAATTTTAGCGATTATATCAGTTGTGAAATTCACCAAAAAATAACTTACTTTTCAATCGCTCATACTTAATTTTGAATGAAAAGTGCTTAACTCGGTCTAACATACAAATGAAAGCTTATTATTATTATTTTATACTTTCGATATTTTTTTTGTAACATTTTCTACGATATGTACATGGACCTTAAGATCAACCATAAATTTTCATATATTTTGATTAAATGGGCCTTAAGGTGGTTTCACCAAATTTCAAACAGTGAGAGAATTTAGTATAAATTTACACAAAACATAGCATTTTTTATGAGCTTTCAGAATCCGTCGAGAAAATTAGAACCAACCACCTTATTTCAGAGAAAACACTCATCAAAGTTGGCCAAATTTACATGGTCAAGATACTAGACATATAGTAGGTTACATTATTGGATAATAATTTAATTTAGGAATGAGAGGTATCGTGAATAAATGAGTAGAATACGTATATTTAGCTCCTGAACTTATCTGTAAAAAAATACCTTTTAATCACAATATAGAAAAGATATTGAATAGAGAGCATAGTTAAATACAATCGTACACGCGGAAGGCGACGAAGGGCGATTAAGAAAATTGCTAGTTGTGTTCAACTACTATAGATATAGAGAGTTATGTCCACATTAGTTATCCGCACATGCATTAAATTAGTGAAATAATCTAAAACATTATTTCAGAAAATTATTTCTTGAAAATAACATTGATTTTATAAAACTCCCAATCGTGCCCCAACGTGATACATCCCATTCTGGTGAAGCCACCTGAACTGATCGGCCCATTGTAACTAACGGCGAGGCACGTATCTCATATTTTTCGCCGAAAAATGTCTCGGTAAAGTTATAGAGAAAATGTCTCTGTAAAGGGTATGGAGTCTCCTTGTTAATTTAAACTGCAGTTAAATGAAGAAAACTATAGATACAAAAACAAAAAGATCTTTGATATGCTGGCTAGCAAGTTTTTTTACCTTGTTCCATTGAACTGACGATACTCTTATTTAAGTTTTCCAATTGTAGATAATACAAATATTCATGTAGCGATATAGTATTGATAGAAAATTTATGATATAAATAGTTGCTTTTAAAGGTGTAATTCGTACGTTATCAATAGAGGATCTCTAAATTTTGATTTTTTTTCAATATCGATCCAACGTATATTAGATAAAAAGATAACATGATGCCGAGAATAAGGTTAAACCGCTGATTTAGTTGGCTTCATTGAAAATACCTCAGAATAGTGGAATAACGTCAATAATATAAGGAAAATTAAATCTTCAGGAAACGCATATTAATAATTATATGACATAATGATTCAACCGAGTTACAATCAATATAGCACATTGTAAAATAATACTTTTTTTTTTAAATTGCGAATTAAAATTTCAGCGAAATACAATCGAAGGAAGGTTTCAAAAATATTGAACGAAAAAAAATACCCATAGGCAATACTTGAACCCAATAAAAATGCAAGGGAAATCTGCACTATCTATATACTCTTGAATTGCCGCATTATCAGTTAGTGCATGTATGAAGCTTAATTTATAAATCCTTATATATATTTGTAAAGAAATTGCCTCTTGTACTATAGGAGCGATTTATTTGAAAAAGCAGGTTGAGTTTATTGTGTCCTGTAATGAATGTATGATAAATATAAGTAGATGTATATCGAGATGCATTGAATACTTGCTCTCTACAATGTTTCTAATTCTAATCTAAATAACAAAATCTGACTAAAATATTAATTAAGCAATATTAATATAAAATATATATATATATATATATATA